>CM035807.1:61323811-61334244 GCA_020466095.1 Chlorops oryzae | reverse complement strand
TCAAAAGCCTTTGCACAAAGTTTCATCAAATTCTGAGATAAAAATGTTGAACCAAAAATTTCATTCTAAGTGCTATGGGTGAGGAGGGAGCACGAGTGTCAAGCTCGATTTTATGACCGTCTCCGATTTTGATGAAACTTACAGAATATTCTTGGCTCCTTAATGAAAAGCCCTTGCGCAAAGTTTGGTCAAATTCTGAGATAAAAATTTTGACACGAAAATTTCATTCTAAGTACTATGGCATGAGAAGGGAGCACGAGTGTCGAGCTCGATTTTATGACCGTCTCCGATTTTGATGAAACTTGCAGAATATTCTTGACTCCTTTATCAAAAGCCTTTGCGCAAAGTTTGGTCAAATTCTGAGATAAAAATTTTGACACGAAAATTTCATTCTAAGTACTATGGCATGAGGAGGGAGCACGAGTGTCAAGCTCGATTTTATGACCGTCTCCGATTTTGATGAAACTTGCAGAATATTCTTGACTCCTTTATCAAAAGCCTTTGCACAAAGTTTCATCAAATTCTGAGATAAAAATGTTGAACCAAAAATTTCATTCTAAGTGCTATGGGTGAGGAGGGAGCACGAGTGTCAAGCTCGATTTTATGACCGTCTCCGATTTTGATGAAACTTGCAGAATATTCTTGACTCCTTTATCAAAAGCCTTTGCGCAAAGTTTGATCAAATTCTGAGATAAAAATTTTGAACCAAAAATTTCATTCTAAGTACTATGGGATGAGGAGGGAGCACGAGTGTCAAGCTCGATTTTATGACCGTCTCCGATTTTGATGAAACTTGCAGAATATTCTTTGCTCCTTTATCAAAAGCCTTTGCACAAAGTTTCATCAAATTCTGAGATAAAAATTTGAACCAAAAATTTCATTCTAAGTACTATGGCATGAGGAGGGAGCACGAGTGTCAAGCTCGATTTTATGACCGTCTCCGATTTTGATGAAACTTGCAGAATATTCTTGCTCCTTTATTCAAAAGCCTTTGCGCAAAAGTTTGATCAAATTCTGAGATAAAAATTTTGACACGAAAATTTCATTCTAAGTACTATGGCATGAGGAGGGAGCACGAGTGTCAAGCTCGATTTTATGACCGTCTCCGATTTTGATGAAACTTGCAGAATATTCTTGACTCCTTAATCAAAAGCCTTTGCAACAAAGTTTATCAAAATTCTGAGATAAAATTTGTGAACCAAAAATTTCATTCTAAGTACTATGGGATGAGGAGGGAGCACGAGTGTCAAGCTCGATTTCATGACCGTCTCCGATTTTGATGAAACATGCAGAATATTCTTGACTCCTTAATCAAAAGCCTTTGCGAAAAAATTGATCAAAATCTGAGATAAAATTTTGGACACGAAAATTTCATTCTAAGTACTATGGGCTGAGGAGGGAGCACGAATGTCAAGCTCGATTTTATGACCGTCTCCGATTTTGATGAAACTTGCAGAATATTCTTGGCTCCTTAATCAAAAGCCTTTGCGCAAAATTTGATCAAATTCTGAGATAAAAATTTTGACACGAAAATTTCATTCTAAGTACTATGGGATGAGGAGGGAGCACGAGTGTCAAGCTCGATTTGATGACCTCTCCGATTTTGATGAAACTTGCAGAATATTCTTGACTCCTTAATCAAAAGCCTTTGCGCAAATTTTGATCAAAATATGAGATAAAATTTTGGACACGAAAACTTCATTCTATGTACTATGGGATGAGGAGGGAGCACGAGTGTCAAGCTCGATTTTATGACCGTCTCCGATTTTGATGAAACGTGCAGAATATTCTTGACTCCTTTATCAAAAGCCTTTGCGAAAAAATTGATCAAATTCTGAGATAAAAATTTTGACACGAAAATTTCATTCTAAGTACTATGGGCATGAGGAGGGAGCACGAGTGTCAAGCTCGATTTTATGACCGTCTCCGATTTTGATGAAACTTGCAGAATATTCTTGGCTCCTTTATGAAAAGCCTTTGCGCAAAGTTTGGTCAAATTCTGAGATAAAAATTTTCGACACCGAAAAATTTCATTCTAAGTACTATGGCATGAGGAGGGAGCACGAGTGTCAAGCTCGATTTTATGACCGTCTCCGATTTTGATGAAACTTGCAGAATATTCTTGGCTCCTTAATCAAAAGCCTTTGCGACAAAGTTTCGATCAAATTCTGAGATAAAAATTGTGAACCAAAAATTTCATTCTAAGTACTATGGCATGAGGAGGGAGCACGAGTGTCAAGCTCGATTTTATGACCGTCTCCGATTTTGATGAAACTTACAGAATATTCTTGGCTCCTTAATGAAAAGCCTTTGCGCAAAGTTTGGTCAAATTCTGAGATAAAAATTTTGACACGAAAATTTCATTCTTAGTACTATGGCATGAGGAGGGAGCACGAGTGTCAAGCTCGATTTTATGACCGTCTCCGATTTTGATGAAACTTGCAGAATATTCTTGGCTCCTTTAATCAAAAAGCCTTTGCACAAAGTTTCATCAAATTCTGAGATAAAAATTGTGAACCAAAAATTTCATTCTAAGTACTATGGCATGAGGAGGGAGCACGAGTGTCAAGCTCGATTTTATGACCGTCTCCGATTTTGATGAAACTTGCAGAATATTCTTGGCTCCTTTTTCAAAAGCCTTTGCACAAAATTTGATCAAATTCTGAGATAAAAAATTTTGACACGAAAATTTCATTCTAAGTACTATGGGATGAGGAGGGAGCACGAGTGTCAAGCTCGATTTCATGACCGTCTCCGATTTTGATGAAACATGCAGAATATTCTTGGACTCCTTAATCAAAAGCCTTTGCGAAAAAATTGATCAAAATCTGAGATAAAAATTTTGGACAAAAAATTTCATTCTAAGTACTATGGGCTGAGAAGGGAGCACGAATGTCAAGCTCGATTTTATGACCGTCTCCGATTTTGATGAAACTTGCAGAATATTCTTGACTCCTTTATCAAAAGCCTTTGCGCAAAGTTTGAAAAATTCTGAGATAAAAAATTTCGAACCAAAAATTTCATTCTAAGTACTATGGGATGAGGAGGGAGCACGAGTGTCAATCTCGATTTTATGACCGTCTCCGATTTTGATGAAACTTGCAGAATATTCTTTGCTCCTTTATCAAAAGCCTTTGCACAAAGTTTCATCAAATTCTGAGATAAAAATTGTGAACCAAAAATTTCATTCTAAGTACTATGGCATGAGGAGGGAGCACGAGTGTCAAGCTCGATTTTATGACCGTCTCCGATTTTGATGAAACTTGCAGAATATTCTTGGCTCCTTTATCAAAAGCCTTTGCACAAAATTTGATCAAATTCTGAGATAAAAATTTTGACACGAAAATTTCATTCTAAGTACTATGGCATGAGGAGGGAGCACGAGTGTCAAGCTCGATTTTATGACCGTCTCCGATTTTGATGAAACTTACAGAATATTCTTGGCTCCTTAATGAAAAGCCTTTGCGCAAAGTTTGGTCAAATTCTGAGATAAAAATGTTGACACGAAAATTTCATTCTAAGTACTATGGGATGAGGAGGGAGCACGATTGTCAAGCTCGATTTGATGACCTCTCCGATTTTGATGAAACTTGCAGAATATTCTTGACTCCTTAATCAAAACCCTTTGCGCAAATTTTGACCAAAATATGAGATAAAATTTTGGACACGAAAACTTCATTCTATGTACTATGGGATGAGGAGGGCGCACGAGTGTCAAGCTCGATTTTATGACCGTCTCCGATTTTGATGAAACTTGCAGAATATTCTTGGCTCCTTTATCAAAAGCCTTTGCACAAAATTTGATCAAATTCTGAGATAAAAATTTTGACACGAAAATTTCATTCTAAGTACTATGGCATGAGGAGGGAGCACGAGTGTCAAGCTCGATTTTATGACCGTCTCCGATTTTGATGAAACTTACAGAATATTCTTGGCTCCTTAATGAAAAGCCTTTGCGCAAAGTTTGGTCAAATTCTGAGATAAAAATTTTGACACGAAAATTTCATTCTTAGTACTATGGCATGAGGAGGGAGCACGAGTGTCAAGCTCGATTTTATGACCGTCTCCGATTTTGATGAAACTTGCAGAATATTCTTGGCTCCTTTATCAAAAGCCTTTGCACAAAGTTTCATCAAATTCTGAGATAAAAATTGTGAACCAAAAATTTCATTCTAAGTACTATGGCATGAGGAGGGAGCACGAGTGTCAAGCTCGATTTTATGACCGTCTCCGATTTTGATGAAACTTGCAGAATATTCTTGGCTCCTTTTTCAAAAGCCTTTGCACAAAATTTGATCAAATTCTGAGATAAAAATTTTGACACGAAAATTTCATTCTAAGTACTATGGCATGAGGAGGGAGCACGAGTGTCAAGCTCGATTTCATGACCGTCTCCGATTTTGATGAAACATGCAGAATATTCTTGACTCCTTAATCAAAAGCCTTTGCGAAAAAATTGATCAAAATCTGAGATAAAATTTTGGACACGAAAATTTCATTCTAAGTACTATGGGCTGAGGAGGGAGCACGAATGTCAAGCTCGATTTTATGACCGTCTCCGATTTTGATGAAACTTGCAGAATATTCTTGACTCCTTTATCAAAAGCCTTTGCGCAAAGTTTGATCAAATTCTGAGATAAAAATTTCGAACCAAAAATTTCATTCTAAGTACTATGGGATGAGGAGGGAGCACGAGTGTCAATCTCGATTTTATGACCGTCTCCGATTTTGATGAAACTTGCAGAATATTCTTTGCTCCTTTATCAAAAGCCTTTGCACAAAGATTCATCAAATTCTGAGATAAAAATTGTGAACCAAAAATTTCATTCTAAGTACTATGGCATGAGGAGGGAGCACGAGTGTCAAGCTCGATTTTATGACCGTCTCCGATTTTGATGAAACGTGCAGAATATTCTTGACTCCTTTATCAAAAGCCTTTGCGCAAAGTTTGATCAAATTCTGAGATAAAAATTTCGAACCAAAAATTTCATTCTAAGTACTATGGGATGAGGAGGGAGCACGAGTGTCAATCTCGATTTTATGACCGTCTCCGATTTTGATGAAACTTGCAGAATATTCTTTGCTCCTTTATCAAAAGCCTTTGCACAAAGATTCATCAAATTCTGAGATAAAAATTTCGAACCAAAAATTTCATTCTAAGTACTATGGGATGAGGAGGGAGCACGAGTGTCAATCTCGATTTTATGACCGTCTCCGATTTTGATGAAACTTGCAGAATATTCTTTGCTCCTTTATCAAAAGCCTTTGCACAAAGATTCATCAAATTCTGAGATAAAAATTGTGAACCAAAAATTTTCATTCTAAGTACTATGGCATGAGGAGGGAGCACGAGTGTCAAGCTCGATTTTATGACCGTCTCCGATTTTGATGAAACTTGCAGAATATTCTTGGCTCCTTTATCAAAAGCCTTTGCACAAAATTTGATCAAATTCTGAGATAAAAATTTTGACACGAAAATTTCATTCTAAGTACTATGGCATGAGGAGGGAGCACGAGTGTCAAGCTCGATTTTATGACCGTCTCCGATTTTGATGAAACTTACAGAATATTCTTGTGTAGTATGTATACACACGAACGCACAAACTCATTTTTCCACTTCATTCACGACATAAATGGTTTCATATGACCAAATTCTTTGCAAGCTGCACTCATTGCATGAGCAACATATTTTGCAGGCAGCGTCGTCGAATCGTGGGAAAGTGTTTTGTCAGCATACCTCACAAGCTAATTCATAAGATTCTATATTTTTCAATTGTAATTCATTTATGCTTACTTAACATATTTTTGATATAAATAAAGCTTGAAGTTCAGTTGGAACTTCAGATTGGATTTACATGCGAAACCCTTTGCTTATCCATTCTCGATTTGGCGCACCTTTCGCCGGATAAATATAAAAAGGTGAATTAAGCGCTAGTCGCTGACTCCTTTGGCGTATCTCCGCCGTATAAATATAGAGATATTGGGCGCTAGCCGCCAAATAGATTTGCGAGTCCTGCCGCTCAGCAATAGCGGGACATAACAAAATAAAAACCTTTAGGATATAAAGAAATAAAAACTATAAAATAAAAATATTAATTCTTCTACGCGAAGGATACACTACATGGCGATCCTGCCGACCAAATTTGGATCCTTCTGATCCTTTCCTTTGAAAAAAAAAAAAAAAAAATCGACAATTCCTTTGCCTAAGCAGAAATTTCCAAAAAAAAAATTTTTATTTTAACCATAGCACTAGCAGCCTTGCCATAAATTAATGTTGTTTATCTCCACTCAATTTTAAAGCTTTGAACAAATCCATGGAATTTTTTTTATACGCTCAGACAAATTGAGATGAGAATCACATACACAAATTTTCATTAAAGTTTCAAAAAAAAAAAAGACTATATTTAAAACCCAAAATAAAAAAAAAAAAAGTATATATATGTTTCCCAATATATTGTAATTGCTCTGTGTCATAGACGACTGAAGACGCTCACCGAAACATATGCTTCGTGGAAAATACTTAGAAGACAAAAATCCACATTTGAGAAATACAAATACATTTCATTTCCAAAAACCATGGGAACCACAAACTCTAAGCCAACAACACAATCGGGAGACCCGCAGGTTCAGATAATCAACAATCAAAATTATCATTCAGAAGTCCTGGATCAACACGAAGTCATTTTATGGGCAATTCTAATCATTTGCATATTGAATTTAACCCTTAAAATTTATAGAATAAACAAAAAGAATAAAAGGCAAGAAGCTCTTAAAGCAGCTAGATCTGTGGCATGCCTTACTGACGTCAGATCCAACTAATCATATATGGAAGCATTGACGCAAGAAATACTTGCGCGTCTAAAACATAACTTGTCCAATCTCAAAAAGACCCCGACGAGAAAATACACAAAGAAAACTCTCATAAGTAAAAAGGAAGAAAATGAAAAATTGTACAACGGGCTGATCGACGCTATTAAAGACGCGGAGGAAAATTTTCAAACAGCAGCCACAAAAACAGCAAGAGAATTATATTTTGCTATCCTCACGATTTTGAACAGCAAATTGGAAGACCATAGAAAATTAATAACATTTAAAGTCATTGCAACGTGCGTTTCGTCCTTTTTATCATTATACCAGAAAAATAAAAAAGAAACAAGAATGACAGAACCAAACTTCAACGTGATACAGTACACTAAGGCCATACCAGAATTTTCAGGCAGATTAGAAGATGCTCAAAAATTTATCAACTTAATCAAATTATTTAACGCAGAAATTCCAGATAGTAAAAAACCCACTTATTTTGCATTAGTCTTCAACACCAAAATACCAGATAAAGTAAAAACAAAACTCGAATTACTTGGCACAACTGGCATAGAAAATCTAATACAAAATTTAAAGGCAATATTCAAGCCCAGAAAAACTGCAAACACTGTATTAGATGAATTATCCAGAGCAACACAAGGCCGAAAACCAATATCTAAATTCGCTGAAACCATCGAAAGTTTAATTTCGGAATTAAATTCAATACAAATTTCAACGCTGCAAACACCAGCAGAAAAGGCAGCTATAATCAAATCAAATGATGTGATAGCCCTTAATGTGCTAAAACGAGGCATAACAAATGCTAACATAGCACAAACAATTGCAGCAAGTAGAGTCACCACTTTTAATGAGGCTCTCCAAATAGCGCAAGAATCAGATCATACGGAAGAAGCTCGTATCATGATGTATAGACAGCGCAACGGCAAAAACCAGCATAAAGGTAATCAGCAGAGGCAAAATTGTAATAGGAGACATGATAACAACAGACAGACACAACAAAATCATTCGACAAACTCAAGTCATCAAAACAACCAAACATACAACAGACAGCAGCAATACGATCGCAGAGGAAACAACAACAACAAAAACAACAACCGCTTCAACAATCGCTACAACAACAACAACAACAACAACGGTAACCGACAAGGCACCCGCGATCGTCTCGCATATCAGCAAAGTGCACAATACAACAACAACAACAATTGCCAAAATCAAAGGCACAACAACAACAATGCTGGTGCGAATTCAAATTCGAATAACTCTCAAATCCAAAATAATGTAAGGCATAATGCATTTTTTGTAAATGGCACAGAGCAACAGGGAAACTTGAGTACCCCCGATACCGAACAGGTAGCAGATTAGGTCACTCGGGGAATTATATGAAAATTTTTCATTTCACTGTAAATTTTGATCACAGTAATTATGCTTATATTAAATGTAATAATAACATTCTTTCATTTTTAATAGATACAGGGGCAGATATATCATTAATTAAATATGAACATTTGTGTAATATATGCATTGACAGTAGCGACTCATGTGCAATTTCAGGAATCTCAAAGAAAGACATTGTGACTTTAGGGACATGTATTTTGCCTATAAATATAGAGGATAGTGTTTTAAGACACAAATTCAGTGTTGTAGATGATTCATTTCCTATAAGGTCAAGTGGAATTTTAGGAAGAGGTTTTTTTGCAAAGTTCAGAGCAAAGATTAACTATGAAAATTTTACCTTTTCTTTTACACATAGAGGCATCGACCACATTTTTGACTTAATTCCCAAAGAAGTTCTTCTCACTAATATAAGGAAACAAAAATATTTGTCCACCAACGATTTGAACTTGCGATGGTTAAAGTTGAAAACGCTTTTGAATTTACAAAATTTAGACTATTCCACTAGCAAATCAATAACGGCTCTTTGCAATAAATTTCAAAATCTATTTTATTTAAACAATGAAGAATTATCAGTTAATAACTTTTATGAACAAAAGCTAGTACTAACAGACTACAGTCCTATTTATATTAAAAATTATCGCCTTCCCCATAGCCAACTAAATGAAATCAATAAACAGGTTCAAGAACTGCTAAACAAAGGCATTATTGAACATTCTACTAGCCCCTACAATTCACCTTTACTAATAGTACCAAAAAAAGACTCAGGACAAGAAAAAAAATGGCGATTAGTAGTTGATTTTCGCCAGCTAAATAAAAAACTAGTCGATGACAAATTTCCCATTTCAAGATTGGAGGATGTACTCGATAAATTAGAAGGTGCTAAAATATTTCTCCACATTAGACATGACAAATTCATTCCATCAAATTCCGCTCAGTAAACAATCAAGACCTTTAACAGCTTTTTCAACAAACAACGGACATTATCATTTTAAAACCGTTCCATTTGGATTAAAATTAGCTTCAAACAGTTTTCAAAGAATGTTGACAATAGCACTCTCAGGCTTAGACAATATATGCTTTATATATATAGACGACATTATAGTTTTTGGCAAAACAATATCAGAGCATAATTCAAATCTTCAACAAGTATTCCAAAGATTACAAAAATACAATTTACAGTTAAATGCATCAAAATGTAACTTTCTTTAAAAACGAAGTAATATTTTTAGGTCATAAAATAACAGACCTTGGCGTAACAACTGACCCAGAAAAATGCAAGGTAGTGAAAGACTTTCCAAGACCTACAAATTCAAATGAAGTAAGAAGATTCGTTGCATTTTGCAATTATTATAGAAAATTCGTAAAAAACTTTGCAGAAATGGCAAACCCCCTGAATAATTTACTCAAAAAGAACGTAGTTTTTAATTGGAGCCCTGAATGTGAAAAATCATTTCAAATATTTAAAAACTCACTCATTAACCCACCAATCTTACAATATCCAAATCTTCAAAAAGAATTCATTCTAACCACAGACGCCTCAAACTACGCCCTTGGTTCAGTACTTTCTCAAGGTACCATAGGATCCGATCTTCCTATTGCATATGCCAGTAGATCTTTAAACAAACATGAACTGAATAAACCGATAATAGAAAAAGAACTTTTAGCCATTCATTGGGCAATAAATCATTTTAGACCCTACCTATATGGTAAATTTTTCAAAATAGTAACAGATCATAGACCATTAGTTTCATTGTTTAAACACAAAAACCCCTCTTCAAAACTCACCAGAATTCGAATGGATCTCATGGAATATGATTTTGAAATTATTTATAAGCAAGGAAAATTAAACACTAATGCTGATGCACTTTCTAGAATTCCAGTAAATTCTAATGAATTAAAAACTTTGATACCATGCATTGCAGCAATAACTAGAAGTACAAATAAAAATGTGACCCGTCCAAATAGAACACCTACCCCCACAAAGAGGATTAGCTATCCGCACATGTGGGAATGCATATCTATTTCGGATGTACGAAATTTGCCAATTCTTAAATTCGTGCAAACACAAGGGGAGAATAAATGTACAAAGCGTAAAAATCTGCAGACTTTTGCCATAATTAAAAACAATGTTTTGATTGAATCAAGCGATAAACCATACTGCACAAGCCAGGTCTTGGAGAAGCTGATTCCAGTACTACAAAGCAATGGCATAAGTA
>CM035807.1:61175986-61317737 GCA_020466095.1 Chlorops oryzae | reverse complement strand
CCAGGTGTTGTCTGAATTTCCTTGCGTTCGGAAATTCGCTTATCAAGTGTTACTACTCGCCGCTCTGGTCGTGTGCCAACGTTGATCATATTTCGCTTGGATTGGTTGTTTTGTTGTTGTTCTTTCGTTTGTGTTTTGCTATATTTCGGTATAATCATATAAAGGTGACCATTGTGCATAAAAATTGAATGCTCGTGAGTCGAATGTTGACTCACAACATCCCTCCCCCCTTTGCGGGAGTCGCGAGCATCGTGACTGCAAGCTGTCGGAATTTCTGCTAAAAAAAACTGTCGCACGACATCCCTCCCCCTTTTAAAGGAGTTGTTGGCCAGATTGTGATGACTTGCTTCGCAAAATTTTATCACCTGAAGATTGCCGGTTGCTATAGTTATTATTATTGTTCTGCGTTGATATTGACGTACTCGAAAATTCCGCTAAGTCCTTTATGTACGGCTACTTGTGTAGTTGATTCCCCTGTTGGTGCGTGTTGGAGCTCGACGGCTAGCTAATGAAATATGCTTACTTCTATACAATTTTCTTTTCTCTACTTTGATAAAAATATTCTTGTGTAAACAATTCTTTAAAATTCTTTTTGGTTTTGTTTATTTTTTCGTAAAGGTTTCTAATTTAATTGCAGAGTTGTTTATTTTGCTTTAACTTTAAACTTCTCACATTCCATTAGTACATTATATATATAAAATTTTAATTTTTTTTTTTTTTTCATCAGGTTCAATTTCTCTCTTGATTAGAGCTCGAAAACTACTAATACGTTTTACTAAAACTATGACCCATACCTATAATTTTATTCTTATTTATTTGTTACTATAATTTTGAATTAAACATATAATTTTATTGTAATAATTTATCTTCTTTTATAAACTAATACAATACGTTCTTATTTGAATTTCCGTGTAATTCTTTTATATATATATTTATTAATTTTTTTTTTTTTTTTTTTTTTTTATTATTTTTTTTAATTTAATATTTTTATTGTTAGTTTATTGGAAAATCCTATGGTAAGTCTGAATGATTTACCATTTAAATTTATTTTCCTTCTTTTACAAAAATTTTTTTCTTTTTTATCTTGTAATTCTTTAAATGTCTCTGTTAAGATTTTATGTTCTTCCGTTGTTATTTCTAATTCTCTAGTGATTCTATTCTGCTTACCCCATTCTGTTATTACATTACCTAAAAAGGTTCTTGTTACTTTACTGTTTTCTAATATGATTTCTTCCGCGAAATATTCATTCCCTGCTTCTAATTTTAAAAAATAATGTTCTGAAAATTGTAGTGTGAATAACCCACAGTCAATCATATTATTTTGCTGGGGACATGGTGGATAATTGGACTTCTCTATCAACATCTCGTTGTTAGTTAAGTCTCCGATTTTCTTGAAAAATATAGTGATATTATTGGCTATTTGTGTGTAATTGTGTGGTTTCAGAGAATCCAATACGTGTATAATTTTACTCTGCACAATTACTAACATCCAGTGACTATTCACACATACGGGCAAAAGCCAATTTTTTGGTTTGCTCACGTCAACGTTTTTCAGCATTAACTTAATTCTCATTTCAGCTATATTGTTTGGTGCTTTTAATGTCGCTAAGATTCCTGCGTATGTGAAGGAACTGAATATGTGAACTGTTCCTAAAATGGAATTATGCTTTTTTAAAAACCAATCTAAAAAAACGTTGATGTGAACATCCCCCAGCCACTGGTTATCAATAATTCTACTGTAATCTTGCTTTGTTATTTCTGTCGCTCTTTTCCCAATCATATAAGAACAAATTCCAGCCATTTTTTAACTGATTTCTAACGTGTTCAAAAAGCGAAAGAAAAAAAAAAAACAATTTCAACTTATTTTTAAAAAAATTTTTAGACAAAAATGTTGGCTTGAATGCTGCTGTAAGTTTAAAAGTGGTTAACTATACTTACATTCCACTTAGGGCCAGATATTCGCTTCGTTTGATTTTCTTTATGGTTCCTTTTTGGATTCTTAAAAAAAATAAAAAGTAAACGATCAATGTGCAAAGAGTCGTGTCTTCTTTATACCTCTCTTTTCATATGCTCTCACTGCTGCGGTATTAAATCGTGAACTGCGATAATTTAAATTTGGACATTTCTTACGCAAAATATTTATGCTATTTTGCATTTACCTAAAATGTTTTTACTGCTGATTTGACTTAATTCATATTGGTTGGCTACTACGAGGGTCGTGCCAGAAGTCGTTGAGTTAAAAACGTAGCGATCACACCTCTTCCGTTCGTTCTGACTCTTTGTAACGTTTTAGAATCGTTCTGACGCTTTCTTTTCTTCGTACCTTGTCCTTTGCTATTTCCTGTTTGACCTCTACTTTCACGGATTTCCTTTTTAAAATAAAATATACTCCTATTATTCCTACTATAATTATCAATAGTAATGTGCCGCTAATGCCATATGATATGTTACGATGAAAAATCTGATCTTTTATGTAAGGTCTATTTTTAAAACTTTTTACTATTATGTCTTCGAAAATTATTGGCGTGTTATTACGATTTAACGTTTTATCAGAGTAAAAATATTTTTCTTCCATTATGGCTCTAGAGTTAAAAAAATTTCCCTGTTGAATTGTGACACTGCAATTCGAAAAAGTTATAAGGGCGTTATCGGTTAATGTTATGTTTCTTTTGTCGCAATTTTGCTCTATAGTTAATTTCTTAGCGTTTTTCACTATTACGGTTCCTTCATCGATATACTTGATAATCGTTTTGTTATTGAAAATGAAATTGCAGTTATCCTGGATAGTACAATGCTGACTTTTTTTTAACTCCTTTAAGACTGCGTTTTCTTGGAATGAGAAAATATTTCCCTCTATTTCTGTCACTAACTCATCACTTGCCATTATTTCGAAAAATTCCTTATTGGGAACCGGAGTAATTAGGTTGACTTCTGTTTGTATTAAGTTTCGGGGGACCTTAATCACAATTATTATTGCATTTTGTGCATGGGACAATATCCCGACTCTAAGAAATTTCAATTTGAAGAAATCTATTTTGAATTTTTCTATCTCTTCCGGAGTTAAAATGCTTGGATGTATTATACCGCTTTTTGCTGCTGCTATGCTATCCTGAATTAGATTTATTTTGTTTTCGATACTATTTAATTTAAACATTTGATCAATGAACATTTGGTGGTTTGAGATATTTATGTTTCTGGAGTCTATTGTGTTCAAAAATTGTCTTTGCTGTTCTATGGCCACTTTTAATACTCCTAGGGTGGTGTTGAAATGATTGTTTATGGTTATCTGTTCATTTAGGCCCTCTATTGCGTTGTGATCATTCTCCACTACTGTTGTAAGGTGGTTTTCTATTTCTTGTTTATCCTGATCGTCCATGACCCCAAATAACCATTTGGTTGCTGTGCCTATTGCGTTTATTAACCCTCTCTTTTGGCGTTTATGCTCGTAAGGGGTTATGGACTGCACTTTTAGTCTAATTGTTTTTATTTCGTTTAATAACAATAACTTTTTGTAACTGATTACTTTATTTATGTAATCTTCCATCGAGTTGAGCATACTTGCAATTTCTTGCGGGTGGATTATGTGGAGAATGGTGAATGCATCCTTCACTATTTCTGTGTTGAACATGTGAACCTCAATAAAGCCTTTTCGTTCGTTAATTGGGGACACCATCAGACTCCCATGAACGGTTGTGACGAATAAAAGAGCGACCGGAATTATCTGAAAATGTAGTGCTCTTGCTAACCCATAATGCCGACAATTGTTGAATTTGCATATTCCCTAGTACCGACTAGAGCGGACTGTCATTTGGAATTAAAAATTCTGTATTTGTGTATTTTAATTTTGTTCATTGTAATGCCTTTTAGATGTTAAAAATAAAAATTTACTTTTGCATTATGGTTTTTAGAATTTTTTGAAGCATCTTGTCTTGATTTTTACAGGTCAAACTGCATGCTCTCTGTGCTCTTATGTCTTCCACTATTTTATGTAAATTGATTTCTAAATTTTCCTGCATGGCTGAAAGTGCTATATCTACTGCTATGACTCTGCCGGTTCGGTTAATCCCCGCATTTCAGTGTATGACCAACTTCGGGTACGTTGTATTACTACATTCTGCTGCTTTTTGATTATTTCTGACTTTATTCCAAAAATCTAAAAGGTAATTAGAATTTGCTGTTTTCCCATCTGGCCATGAAAGAAATAGCCAATGGTCAATAAAACGTTCTTCCCCCTTTCTTATATTCGCTATTTTTAATTTCCTTTGGACAAAATATTTCTTTCTTTTCAGTTTTATGGTTTCAATATTAAAATTTCTGCAATTGAACAAATCCCCTTCCTTTCCTCCCCAGTACCGGTAACACCCTTTTTCGTTCACTCCTGTTAACATGACAATATTAAAACAATTTTGTTCCCAAATCATCTGCCAAAAATCGCTGACTGAGTTTACTAATGGGTGTTGAGTAGAGTGTCCCAAAAAAAAATTTTTTTTTTGGCACAGGCTTTTTTTGAATGCTTGGGGGTAAAGGACTTTCTACAATTTTTTTCAGATTTTTTCGAAAACGTTTAGAGGTCGCGCAAGCTCAGTTTTGTCTAGTTAACAGAGCTTTACGACTTTTTTATATTTTAAGCATATTCCCATTTATGTCGCACTCTGTTTAAGTCTTTCCGCCATCGTGCCAAAAGAAAAATGTTCAATCTTTCCGTCTGTGTCGAAAGAGCAAAAGGTTCGATTGATCTCATGGTCTATTTTCAACAACAAATTCAAATTTTTTGAAAAATTTGCGTTAACAGTATAAAAAAGGTGTGATAACTTCTAAAGTTACTATGAAACCATGGAAAACTAATGATACAGTTTGATTCACTATGCGTTTGTTGAAGCGTGTTAATATTAAATTATTTATTTAATTTCGCGGTGGTAAGGAAAAAACCCCAAAAACAATATGTTGCATACACAAAGGGGTAACTTTTAACATTCCCTGCTTATGTGATTGAAAAATTCTCTAGGTTTTTTGTTAATATATCAGAGCTCTGTAAAGTAGGGATGACCAGCAGAGCTGCACATTTCGAGCAGCGCGGGCACGGCGAGCTAGCCGTAAAATCAAACGAACAAGTATAGCTGTATGTGTGACTGAACGAACAGACAAAAATGTGTGAGTCAACACCAATAAGTAAAAGTCTTGTCAAACAGTGGGGCAAACATGGCTAATCGCAACTTTATTTCAATCCTGAACCAGGTCGAATTAAAGGAAGTTGATTTATTTTTGCGAACATAACTTACTGAAGCCATCTTGTAACGATGCGTGTAATTTCAAATTACTTATTCTGCGTAAGAATTCCACAAGGCGTTAGTTTATCTGAGCAAGAGCAAAACAAATTAGAGGCGAAAAAAAATTCATCAAATTTTTCACTCAATCTAATAAACTTGGTCCACTGTGCGCATTTTACTTCACCGAGTTCGCCTCGTTAGCGCGCGCCTATCCCAAAAGGAAATTCGAAATACTTACGAACTCAAAATTATAATACATAAATGGATATGAAAACATACTTGACAGAAGTTATTAAAATGCAATGGACAATAATACTTACACGCTATAAATGTACGCTCGTTTGTACGTTTCAGGCTTGATAAACTATCGTTTGCGTGCTAGTGATGTGAAAATTGTTTAATATCGGTATATTAATATCGACATTTTAATATTATCAACCTCAAGATATCGATACGATTTAATATCGATGGTGCACTCGCTCTTTCCAATGGTTATTGAGTTTTTTTGCATTATTCAAAATTATTATGCCCTTATACCAATCTAAAAATTTTATTATATTTTTGGCAAATATTAAGAATACCCCGTAACTGATATTAAAACATATTTTGCAAAGCCAAGACAACGATTAAATACATCGAATAACTTCAATTGCAAGCACATGGAATATCATCACTCATTTGATTTTCTAATGGGGCTTCTTAGTAGTTTGATTTTTTGTAAACACACACAACCATTTCCGTTTCTTTCGTCTCGCACAAATGTGCCCCTCGCCCAGCACGCCCGCGGAGCTGAGAGCTGCCCATATGTGCGATTTGCCCATACGAGCTGAGTTGTTCATCCCTACTGTAAAGTGCTCTGTAAACTTTTTGAAAAATATATTGCATACTTTAAGTACAAGTCCTATTTTCATCTTTAAATGCAATTTTATAATATCTACGCGAATTTGTCATAACTTTTTAAGTCAAAAAACATAGTTTTATAGGTCGTACACAGCTTCTTCCCTATCTATATATATAAAAATTAATTGCTATTCGTTATCTCGCTAAAACTCGAGAACGGCTGAACGGATATATCTTACTTTGGGCTTGGTGTTCGTGAAGATCTAAGAAAGGTGTAAGAGGTAAGAATACATAGATGATTGATGTTAATTTCTTAAAGCAAGTAATTTCTATGGGGGAGAGGGCTTTTTGGAGTTGTGTCTTTGTCATATAATTGTATAATATATACTGGTTGCTATTTATTATTAAAATCGCACCATTCATCTCTTCGTCACATAAAAGTCGTAATGTATCCCTTCCTTCATATCCATCTTCATCTATCCTTTTCTCTTTTTCTGAGCCCACTCTGCGATTGAAATTATCTCCTCTTCCATTCGCCCACTGAGCACCCCATTCTTCAACCATTTTCCAGCCCTACCAGTCATCCTAGCCACATCACACACTCTCCCTATCTTCCTCTCTCCCTCCCACCAGGGGAATAGAATAAAAAGTACTCAATGTCCGCCTCCTGGTTCTAAGTTATCTCTCCACCAATTTTCAGCCACATCGGTTCAGCCGTTCTTGAGTTATACTGTTTATAAAAGGCGCGCGCAAAACGTTTGTATGGAACATAGAAAAGGCCGTTCAGCCGTTCTCGAGTTTTAGCGAGATAACGAATAGCAATTAATTTTTATATATATAGATAGGGAAGAAGCTGTGTACGACCTATAAAACTATGTTTTTTGACTTAAAAAGTTATGACAAATTCGCGTAGATATTATAAAATTGCATTTAAAGATGAAAATAGGACTTGTACTTAAAGTATGCAATATATTTTTCAAAAAGTTTACAGAGCACTTTACAGAGCTCTGATATATTAACAAAAAACCTAGAGAATTTTTCAATCACATAAGCAGGGAATGTTAAAAGTTACCCCTTTGTGTATGCAACATATTGTTTTTGGGGTTTTTTCCTTACCACCGCGAAATTAAATAAATAATTTAATATTAACACGCTTCAACAAACGCATAGTGAATCAAACTGTATCATTAGTTTTCCATGGTTTCATAGTAACTTTAGAAGTTATCACACCTTTTTTATACTGTTAACGCAAATTTTTCAAAAAATTTGAATTTGTTGTTGAAAATAGACCATGAGATCAATCGAACCTTTTGCTCTTTCGACACAGACGGAAAGATTGAACATTTTTCTTTTGGCACGATGGCGGAAAGACTTAAACAGAGTGCGACATAAATGGGAATATGCTTAAAATATAAAAAAGTCGTAAAGCTCTGTTAACTAGACAAAACTGAGCTTGCGCGACCTCTAAACGTTTTCGAAAAAATCGGAAAAAAATTTTAGAAAGTCCTTTACCCCCAAGCATTCAAAAACCGCCTGTGCTACTATGAATTTCGAAAAAAAAAATTTTTTTGGGACACTCTAGTGTTGAGTGGCTATATACTCATTCGGCCAATGTACTCCATTCACGTAATTGGCGTGTATGTAATCCGAGTCGTTTTCATTTATGACTTTTAATTTTACTCGGCTGTGGTCGAAACATGGTACGTCATCATATCTGTGTTTTTCTTTATTCTTTTTGGTTGCTTTCGTAAAAATATTATTATTTTGTTTTTTGTATAATTCAATGTTCGTGACGTTTTTAATGCTCATTATATTACTATGCTCTAATTTGATCAAATTTTTATGAAATGTTTTTTCCTTGCCTTTAATTTTTAAAAGAACATTTGATGCCGAAGGAATGGCTACTATCTCATAGGGTCCTTCCCAAATAGGCGAAAATTTATTTGTTCTATTTTTATTTTTGAGCCATACTTTATTCCCTACTTGAAAAGTCTCCTCTTTACAGTTTTTATCGTAATTAGTTTTCGCTGTTTCTTTGGACGTTATTTGGTTTTTTCTAACTATCTCATAACTACGTTGAATTTGATATTTCAGAATTTTGCTATAGTCATCGAAATTGTACAGCGGGCAAGGTTTGTGTTTTAATTTTATTGGAATTTCGAACTCGAACCCGAAAAGCGTTCGACTCGGTGTTTGTTTTGTTGATGAATGGACTGTATTGTTATGGACATGCATTGCGTGATGCAGCCATTCATCCCAATTTGTGCCATCTTCGTTGACAAAATTTCTGAGAAATTCAGCAAGGGGTCTGTGACTCCTTTCGAGAGCGCCATTGGCTTGTGGATGGTAGGGTGAAGTATGCGACTTCTTGATTCCAAGAATTTTACAAACTTCAGTAAATAATTTTGACGTGAAATTCGTACCGTTGTCTGTAACCAAGGATTTCGGAATATTAAATTTCGATATTATTTCATTGAAAAAAAATTTAGCCACTGTGGCTGCTTCTGCATCCGGAATAGCAATACATACAAAATACTTTGAAAAATCATCCAAAAATATTAAAATATATTTATTTCCTTTTAATGTGATTGGGAGTGGACCGACTATGTCCATAAAAACTTTATCGAATGGTCTATGGGGGGTGTCAGTGATAGCAATCGGCATTTTATTTGGCCTCGAGCTTTTATTTTTTTGACATAGTTTGCATGCTTTGATAAACGATTTAATTTGGCGTTGCATGCCATCCCATTTATACTGTTTTCTAATTCTTAAATATTTTTTCATGAATCCCTTATGCCCCGCAATTGGTGTATCGTGGAAAATTTTTAAAACTTTCTTTATATCTTCTGCATCCGTCAAGAAAACCGCAGTGTCTTCTCCTTCTAAAATTCCCTTAATTTCCTCCTTGGAACCTTCCTCAATTTCTTCTAAATCTCTTTTTTGTGCTCTCGTCACTACGCTGACATTATTTTTTGCGGGTGTAATTCTGCTCAGGGCGTCTGCATTAGAGTTGTTCTTTCCTGGCTTGTAACAAATCTTGAAATCGTATTCTTATAATTTTAAACGGAATCGTCCTAATCTAGTGTCCTGATCCTTTAAATTTGCTGTTCCTTTTAATGGTTTGTGGTCAGTATAAATCGTGAAATGTCTTCCTAAAAGATAAGTCCTAAAATTCTTAACTGCCCAAACTATCGCCAGAAATTCTTTTTCGATAGTAGAATATCGTTTTTCTGTGGCACTGAGCGCTCTACTGGCGTAATAAATTGGAAGATCTTTTCCTGGCTCCCCCTGGGACAAAACTGCTCCTAACGCTTCATTGCTGGTGTCGGTTGTTAAAATGAAAGGTTTTGCAAAATCTGGATACCTAGGTATTGGAGGACTGGATACAGCGATTTTTAATTGTTCCATCGCCTTCTGACATTCGGACGACCATACAAATTTCGATTCTTTTCTCAATAATTTCGTTAAAGGCAAACAAATTTTCGCTGCCTCGGGTATGAATTTTTTGTAATAATTAATTAGTCCCAAAAATGCCTGTAGCTGCTTAATATTCTTTGGCGCCTGTATATTTTTAACGTATTCTACCTTTCCGGGGTCTGGCAAAACCCCTTTTTCCGAACATTTTTGTCCTAAATAAATTACTTCTTTTTGCAGGAAATTTCATTTTTCGCTTTGCAACTTTAAGTTATTTATTCTTAGAACTTCTAAAACCTTTCTTAAGCGAACTTCGTGTTCCTTTAGGTTTCTTGCGTAAATGACGATGTCATCTAAATAAACGAAACAGTCAATTCCTTGCAGGCCTGTTAGAATACTGTTCATAATTCTTTGGAAAGTTGCGGGAGCTCCTGTTAGCCCGAAGGGCATCCTTGCAAACTCAAAATGCCCTAAACCAGTACTGAAGGCTGTTTTTTCTCTATCTTTCTCCTTTACCAAAACTTGGTGGTAACAACTGGCTAAATCCAATGTAGAAAAATAACGACTGTATCCCAACTGATCTAGGATTTCGTCAATTCTTGGAATTGGAAAAACTTGCTTTATAGTGATTTCATTTAGCTTTCTAAAATCCACCACAAGTCTCCATTTTTTCTCACCATCTTTACCTGATTTTTTAGGGACTAAGATTATTGGCGAGTTCCACGGGGATTTACTTTGTTTGATGATACCATCATCAAGCATTTTCTTCACTTGCGTATTAATTTCGTTTCTATGTTGTTCAGGCAATCTATATTGCCTCGAATTGATTGGTGGGTGTTCCGTTGCTGTGGGAATTTCATGTTCCAAGACTGTCGTATAAGACAGATGGTCTCCCTGTAGATGGACAATGTCTGCATAATCTCTAAAAATATTTCTCATTGAATCAAGCTCTTCCTTGTTCAGCTTGTTATCTAATTTGACTGTTTGCCATAATAAGTTCAGTCGTTCTTCATCTTTTCCCTCTTTAGTTATATTGTTTATCGTTGACTCTTTTAGTTCATCAAAATCCGATCCTAACTCAAAATCTAATTCAATTCCCGCATTCACTTGTACGGACTTATTATTCGTATTCATTATTGGTACGAAACCTGTTCCATTTCTAATCATTGTCAATGTATTTCCTACGAAGACATTCGGTATTATTTTCTTTTTTATTAACCACTAGATCCCTTTTGAGTCCTTCGGCCCACACTGCTACTATTTTCGCTTCCCTAGCATTGATCGTAGTTGACTCTGCAACACAAATCCTTTTTCTAGGAGTTGAAGCTATTAGTGGTATTGTTGCCATTCGCCCTCCGAGATCAAAAACTACTTCGTTTTCCACACAATCTATGATTGACCTATTCCATAGTTCGTCTCTTCCTAAAAGTCCATCTGCTGGAATCCTGCTTCCTGCAGGTAATACTTGCAATTTAAATTTCAACTCTGGGTATGCCGAATACGAAACCTCTGCTGTCCCTATACTATCAATTTTCCCTCCAAAAGCCCCCACTAAATGACTTATCTCAGACGTATTAATATCGATGTCTTTTAGTGCTTCTATTTTAATTAAACTCGTGTCAGAACCTGTGTCCACTAACAAAGTAATTTTTTCGTTTATAGCCTGTCTACATGGAAGTACTATAAACGTGTCGTCTGACACTGGTTCTGCTGTTTTATTTTCAATATGGACTTTTTTGCAATGAGTAACTAATTTGTCTGTTGCTTGCTTACTCTCTTCTAAAATATGCACTTTGCTTATTAAAAGATCGCTGAAATGGACTTGTTTCGAACTTTTACCTTTGAAACCCATTTCCTTTTTGCTATCTGCATTGATATGGTGTTTACTTTTCCAGTCAAGATAATTTTTATTTAAATCTAATTTCACATATTCATATTCTTCTATGTCCTTATTAACGAGTTTTGGCCTTCTTATTTCGTTTTTTATTGTGGCTGTCCGATCTAATGGCCTTGACCGGGCCGTTGGGAGTTTCCCTGCATATTGCAAAATCTTGCTATGTGACCGTGCTGTGAGCATTTAAAACATTGCATACTTCTAGGCTGAGTGGTTTGCGTATTTGTTGAATTGTTTGAATTGTGTTGTTCTGTTGCATTAAAATTTTGTTGCCTAACTTCGTTGCCATTATTGGGAAATCTGAACGGGTTGAAATGTGTTCTTGAACTGAAGTTTTCTACTCTGTTTTGTGTTTGGTTCTCTGTTTGCTAGTTTATTTGCCTAAAGGTGTTGCAAAATTTATTCCTTTCATGTCCTTTCAGTTTGCACACGTTGCAAAATAATTTTTCAAGTCTTAAAAAACATTTATTTTCCGAATGCCCATTTTTTCCACAAAGTTTGCAATTTAAAGTATCACGGCTGCGTTGCTGTTCTGATCTACCGCATTTAGCTGTTTGTTCATGCCCGTACTCAAAACATACAGTGCAATAAGGAGTATTCCTTTTTTGCTGGCAAATATCGCGTGTATGGCCCGCAATATTACAAAAAGATCATAAAACTGGCGAAGGCTTACTGATTTCACTAATTAAATTATTTGAATGAAATTTTATATTCTCTGCATGAAGATCTTCTGAGTCTTCTGCTAATTTAATGAGGAAGGATAGGGGTTTGTCCCTGTGTCCTTCTAAACGGATTTGCATATATCGATCTTTTATACCGAAAATGAACTTATTTTTGGCCAACTTTTGGTACTCGTTTGGTACTGCCTCAGATGCATTCCACGATTCCCTTATTAATTTTTCGGCTTCTTTTAGCAAGGACTCTATCCTTTCCCCAAATGACGATGCTTTTTCGTTTAAAATTTCGGTGGCATTTTCTATTTCAAACCTAATCGTTTCTAAAGTTTTGTGCTTCACAAAGGTTTTCTTAATAAATTCACCCAGTTTCCCTATGTGCTCAAATTGTTTTTGACTGGTCTTTATGTAAGCTGGCCCTTTAAGCCTCTGCTTTACGCATTTGATGATGTCCTGTTCGTCGACATTTTGTGTTGTGCTCCGAAGTAACTCTAAACCAGTAACAAATTTCTCTACTTCCGAACTTAATTCTGGGTGATCTTGTCCTGAGAAACATGGGACTAAACTAACAACCTTTTTCATGACCTCATCTGCTGGGGTGGCCATTGTTACTTTTATTAAAGGTATTACTGTTTTTGAAGTGGTTGGTTGTTCAATTATTGTTCTTTGGAACTCTGTTTGTATATCTGTTTGGATGCTCTGATTTTTATTTGGTATTTTATGTGAGATTTTATCCCTTAACTCTTCTAATAGGCTGGAATCTTTTTTATTTGAACTTTTCCCTTTTGGTTCTTTTAATCCGGTATCTGTTCTATTTGAAAGTTTCTCCCTCAGTTCTTCTAGTAAACTGGTATCTGTTTCACTATTTGGGCCTTTTCTTTGATTTACGCTAACGAAATCCGTAAGTGGTTTCGGCGGAGGGGGTGCTGGTGCCGGGGGTACCAGATTTTCTGCAATTTTTACCGGGGGGTTTTCCTACCCGGTGTTGGTGATGGTGAACCTCTATATACTATTCGCAACTCTTGTTTTAATTCTGTTTTCTGCTTTTTTAATCATTTTACCTCTTTTTCTTTTTCCTTAAGAGCTGCCTTATCCTGTTCTAGAGTTGCAGTTAACCCTTTTCCTACTGCTTTCCGTAAGGCTTCCCTAAGATCCTCGTTTTCTTTCTCCGCTTGCTCTATTAACGCGTAGCTCTGCTCTATCTGCTGTTTTAATTTCTTGCAATTTTTATTGAGATATTTTACCGTTTCTTCCAAATTACTCAATTTTTCCTTCTCCTGTGTTTACTGAATTTTTAACCTGATTTATTAAAAATATTGCTTCTCCAATTTTCGAAAATTGCCCTAACACCAACTGGTCCTTAATTAACTGTGAAATTTCCTTGCTAAGATTTATTTTGTGCAACAATTCTCGCGCTTCTTCCAAAATTCTAATACTGTCAGATTCGAATTCCGCAACCTTTTGCTTCAAACTTCCTAATTCCTTTTCCATTTAGTTGAATACTGCACACAACAAGAAGGACTCTCTGCGTTAAAAATATTTCTCAAATTTTGGTACTCACCATTTTGATGTTTGCTCGTATGATCTCTTTTTTCCTTTTGTTTCTTCTGTTGCTGCTACCGTTGATATTTAAATTGTACTAGTTATATTATCTTTTTGTATTCACAAAGCGTTAAAAAAAAATATTTTTACTGCAAGGATTAAAACTTTATCAAAGAAAAATCGGCCGAATACGTTAACAAACGTCTTCGGGCAAATTTGACTTTGTTTGAGTTATCTTAATTGTTTTTGCGGTATGAATTACGAATTTTGGAGTTCGGCTTTTTCGGTTTTTGTTTACCAATTTTTTAAAACCTGCAAGGTTCCGCTTCAACTGAACTCTTTTATTTTTTCGCACTTCGTACTTCAAAAATTTTCAGGTTAATTCTTTTATAAAAAGCTTTGAGCCTTGTTTCGCATCCAACTGAAAGTCAGTCGAATACCGGCTGCGCCAAAATGTTGTAATTTTAGTCAAGTGATATGTTCCCTATGAACATAATGCCTAAAATCCTTGTGGAAATAAAAAGGACACAAGAATTATACTTTATAATGTTGTTTATTAATCCTTATTTATTTCACAATGTTATTAATGCTATCTCCTTACATTTACTCTTAAAACTTCCCTTATTCCCTATTCTCCAAGTCCACGCTCTAATCGCTGTTGCCACTGGTGAGTACATACGAGTCGAGTTGGGACTGTCGCAAACTGGTCTTCCGCAAAGAATCCCTTTCTCCATCTCGATCTTCGGCTTATATGAAAAGAAACTGCTGATGCCGCATTTCTCATTTTCCAATTGCGTCTTGTTGAATTATTGTGAAACTTCTGGAACTGCTGAGCGCGTTCAATGTTGATCTGGTTTTCGACCTGTTTTTGCTCAATTGATTTTCAAGGTCACCAGATGTCACACTTGCCGCATAAGCACTTTCGCCTGGTGTTGTCTGAATTTCCTTGCGTTCGGAAATTCGCTTATCAAGTGTTACTACTCGCCGCTCTGGTCGTGTGCCAACGTTGATCATATTTCGCTTGGATTGGTGGTTGTTGTTGTTGTTCTTTCGTTTGTGTTTTGCTATATTTCGGTATAATCATATAAAGGTGACCATCGTGCATAAAAATTGAATGCTCGTGAGTCGAATGTTGATTCACAACATTCCCCGAAGACTGCCTTTCTTGAAAAAAATTCTCTCAACGCTTCTAGCGTCGCTGGTGGATATCGATAGTTTCGCCATCGCCAATTTTCGATGTCTTTCTCATCGGCGTCTTACTGCGGGTATCGACAGTCGCTCTCACATTTTCTGGGCTTCGTGTAAACGTGGACCTTGATAGCTTGGTGGTTATTACTTTCTTACAACTACAAATCTTTGGCTCATGTTATCTTACATGATCTCAACGCTTTCTTTACACTACAAAATTTTAAATTCGCTTAGTTTTTCCTTATCTGCATTGTTTCTTAAACTTCAATTTTAAATTCACTTGGTCTTAGGGTAACAAACTACTCACTAAAAAAGCTTCTGGGGTACAAAAGTCAAAATTAAAAAAAATAATATTTAATGCTCTCATAATTAAATAAACTCACTTCCTTCATGGGGCCTTAAGCTACTGTGTTAATGTTTCTTAAAACTAGAGTCGCCGCTTCTTCCTCGGCTCCGTTTGTGAGGGTCCCTCACAAGGTTATTTGGTAAAAAAATTTCACGCACCAATTTCAATTTTCAATTTATTCAATTCAATTCAATATTTGTACAATAAGGAAACCCTTTTGTAGTACATCAATATTCACAATATCAAGTAAAATATTATAACTCTATACTAGAAATATAATAAGAGTAATGAATGCAGTGACTGACAAGAAAAGAAACAGGGTAGAATCAATGAGAAAGAAGAAGCAAAAGAAGAAAAAATCAATAGAAATTAGTAATAGCCAATTTGAAGAGTCTTAGATTTCGAATTTGTCTTATTGCAGGCGGTAAATTATTCCACAGTTTGACGGCACTAACAAAGAACAGTCTTGAGGTGGCAAGGTATTGATGCATAGGGATAACCAGGTTTTGAGTTCTCGGTGAACGAGCAAAAGTTAACTTACCATAGAGATATCCCGGCATGCGGGAGCTTATAAGCTTATACATAAAGAAGACATTGACTTTTTTGTAAAATGTTGAAATATCACAGTTAAGAATAGGGTACGCGTAGTTAGAAATATGATCATATTTTTCAATTGAGTAAATGAACCGTGCAGCATTATTTATCACCAACCGAAGTTTTTGAGTGGACGCGGCATCCAGATTACCATAGACGAGACCACTATATAGCAATACTGGAGTGAGAAGCATTTGGATCAGCTTTTATTTAGTCTCAATCGGAATAAAGCTAGACGAGGCCCACAATTTTCTTATAATATTATACATCTTAGTTACAGAATGATTGATGTGTTGGATACAAGTCAGACTCCTGTTCACTTTAAATCCTAGAGATGTTACACAGTCGTCATATTTTACAATAGCGTTATTAATATTAATAGTTGGAAGCGAACACAGTTCATACAACGTATGAGATATTGGCAGAGCCTGGGTTTTGTCTGTATTCAATTTTAGATTATTTTCACGTGCCCATGAGTTTATACTGCTGAGGTCCTCATTGAGACGAGCTGCAAGATCTTCCGAGAGACCTATTGGTCTCGATAAGTATACCTGCGCGTCATCAGCATATAAATGGATAGAGACATACTTGCAACAGAGTACGATATCGTTTATAAACATTGTAAATAAAATAGGTCCCAAAATTGACCCTTGCGGTACGCCAGACACAATTCTTTCCAATCTAGCTAGTTTGCCATTAGAGATAACCCTATGAAATCTCTGGCACAAGTAACTTTTCATCAAGTCAATTGCAAACATATCAAAGCCAAAGTACTTTGCAAGTTTACGCAGAAGGACATCAAAGTTCAAAGTATCAAACGCCTTGGAGAAGTCTAATAAAACTAAAATGGTTAATTCTCCTTTATCAAACTTATCCCTAATTTCTTCTTACACTTTGAGCATTGCAGTCGCACTATGACCTTTTCGAAAACCAGATTGGTTCTCAGTAAGGAGTTTATGAGTTTGCAAATGGTTGACAATCTGATTGAAAAGGAATTTTTCATAAACCTTGGAAAACAGTGGAAGTATGCTGATTGGGCGGAATTCTTCGGCAGCAATAGGTCCTTTCTTTTTGGCTACTGGGACGACTCTTGCAATTTTCCACTTTGTAGGATAAATCCTGACTGTCAACGAAAAGTTAATAATGTGAGTCAGGGCTCCAATCAAGTGCAAAGCTATGATTTTTATAAATTTTAAGCTGATATTATCTTCACCTACAGCATTGGACTTAATTGAGAATAAACACTTCAAAATTTCATCTTCACTGGCCATTTGAAAATTGAACCGATTGATATGATTGAATGCTTGAATATCATTTATATGGAAAGATGTGCCGTCAGACTCAGAGTTGACTGACATAAAAAATTTATTCATATCATCTGCATCAATGCCACATTCATTATTTTGGTCTCTACCTACACCAATGGTCTTTAAGTTTTTCCACAACTGTTTTGCTGGTAGATTACAATTTAACTTGTGTTGAAAATACGTTGCTTTCGCTACTTTAGTGACCTCTGTTGCACGATTTCTCGCAACTCTAAACTTATATCAATTATGCGCAGTTCTATTCCGCTTCCGACATCTATACATATTGCCACGAAGCTAAATGGCTTTAATTACTTCGGCATTAAACCAGGGCTTCATCACATTCTTTTTCTTTACGCGTATCAACGGAACATACTTATCATATAGATAATTTATAAGGTATGTTATATGCTCGACTTTTTCGTTTATATCAGGATACAGCCAGCAGGCATTCCATGGTATAACAGATGCTTCTTGAACTGAAGCTTCAGTATTAACTCGATTTAAGTCCCTAAACATGGTGCCATAACTTTCATGCGGGTTATTGAAACGAATATTATAGGAAACAAAAAGCAAATCATGGTCAGATATTCCAGGAAGCGATAGTTGCTCAAAGTAGTTGACATTTGCTAGGTCCGGAACACACACTATGTCTAAAAGACTAGGTGTGTCCATCGAAAAATATCTCGTGGGAAATTTATTAATAACACACATTCCAGTGTAAGAGAAATTATATGAAGTGATCCCAATAAAAGGATATTGATTCCTTGATCCTTTATTAGGATTCTTGATTCCTTATTACTAAGTATAAGATCCTTTTCAAGAATTCAGCTCAATATATAAAATAAATATTCAAACTGAATTTATATCGAATCTATTTTTCATTTTTAACAAATCAACAATAAAGAAAAGTAAATTTTTAGAAAGCAAAGTAATCATGATTAAACTAAAAATATTATTAATACGATATAAAAAATGTAAGCTATTGAAATTGTTGTGACTTCTAACACTACCCCCTTTGCAGTGCGAAACGTACGGTATGATTTTCGTTTATGTGTGGTTCGCACGATACTTCTATGTATGCCGGTTTGATACGATCCACAGATACGGTGTCTTCGAGTGCTCCTTTTTTTATGATAAAATATTTGGCACTTCGTTTCACTACAGGATATGGGCCAGAATATTTTGGTTGTAAGGGTTTTTGTGTGTGGTCATTTCGGAGCCATATATGTGAGCTCGTGCTCAAGTCCTTATTAATGAAAGGCGTAGTATTAGAATAATGAGAGGGTGAAATGGGCTGGAAGGTAGAAATTGTATATCGTAGATTAGTTAAAAATTCCGCTGTTGATCTTGACGTGTTTTTTGAATCGAAAAATTCTCCTGGTAGATGAAGTGGTTCGCCGTAAACAATTTCTGCACAAGATGTGTTAAGATCGTGTTTAAATGCAGCACGAAGTCCTAGTAACACAGTTGACAGTGATTGAGTCCATGGTATGCTTTTATGACAAGACAAAGCAGTTTTAAGTGTCCGATTGAACCTTTCGACTAATCCGTTTGCTTGCGGGTGGTAAGCTGTGGTGTGTTTCATATTTGATCCAATAAGAGCTGTTACATCGTGAAACATTGCTGATGTGAACTGCGCTCCTCTGTCCGTGTAAATGTTGTCCGGACATCCGAATCTTGATATCCATCCGTCGTAGAACTTTCTGGAGACTGTTGAAGATGTGATGTTTTCCATTGGGATTGCCTCAGGCCATCTAGTAAAACGATCGATAATTGTGAGAATATAGCGAAATCCTTCAGATTGCGGTAAGGGTCCTATAATATCGATGTGTACGTCAGCGAACCTGCGTGAAGGGAGTTGAAACTTTCCGATCACAGATTTTGTGTGTCGAGTTGTTTTACCCGATTGACAATTCAAGCAAGTTTTTGTCCATTGAGCGATGTCACGATTCATTGAAGGCCATACAAAGCGCTCTGAAATGAGTTTTTGAGTAACTTTATGACTTGGGTGTGACATATTATGGATTTGGTCGAAGACTATCCGTCGTAGTGCTGGTGGAATAAAGGAACGAACTTTGCTTGTTGAGACGTCACAATAAATGGGGTTTTGTGAATTGGCTATTTGCATTGGCTTCAGAGTAAGATTCGAGTTCGATTTCATTAATATCTTCAATTCGTCATCTTCTTCTTGTTGTTTGGATAGTTGCTGATAATTAAAATTTTTTGGGGAGGGGGGGGGGGGGGGTTTTTTTGGGGGGGGGGGGGGGGGGGGGGGGGGGTTTTGGGGGGGGGGGGGGGGTTGGGGGGGGGGGGGAAAAGGGGGGAAAAAAGGGGGGTCTTGGCAAAGTAACTTTTCATCAAGTCAATTGCAAACATATCAAAGCCAAAGTACTTTGCAAGTTTACGCAGAAGGACATCAAAGTTCAAAGTATCAAACGCCTTGGAGAAGTCTAATAAAACTAAAATGGTTAATTCTCCTTTATCAAACTTATCCCTAATTTCTTCTTACACTTTGAGCATTGCAGTCGCACTATGACCTTTTCGAAAACCAGATTGGTTCTCAGTAAGGAGTTTATGAGTTTGCAAATGGTTGACAATCTGATTGAAAAGGAATTTTTCATAAACCTTGGAAAACAGTGGAAGTATGCTGATTGGGCGGAATTCTTCGGCAGCAATAGGTCCTTTCTTTTTGGCTACTGGGACGACTCTTGCAATTTTCCACTTTGTAGGATAAATCCTGACTGTCAACGAAAAGTTAATAATGTGAGTCAGGGCTCCAATCAAGTGCAAAGCTATGATTTTTATAAATTTTAAGCTGATATTATCTTCACCTACAGCATTGGACTTAATTGAGAATAAACACTTCAAAATTTCATCTTCACTGGCCATTTGAAAATTGAACCGATTGATATGATTGAATGCTTGAATATCATTTATATGGAAAGATGTGCCGTCAGACTCAGAGTTGACTGACATAAAAAATTTATTCATATCATCTGCATCAATGCCACATTCATTATTTTGGTCTCTACCTACACCAATGGTCTTTAAGTTTTTCCAACTGTTTTGCTGGTAGATTACAATTTAACTTGTGTTGAAAATACGTTGCTTTCGCTACTTTAGTGACCTCTGTTGCACGATTTCTCGCAACTCTAAACTTATATCAATTATGCGCAGTTCTATTCCGCTTCCGACATCTATACATATTGCCACGAAGCTAAATGGCTTTAATTACTTCGGCATTAAACCAGGGCTTCATCACATTCTTTTTCTTTACGCGTATCAACGGAACATACTTATCATATAGATAATTTATAAGGTATGTTATATGCTCGACTTTTTCGTTTATATCAGGATACAGCCAGCAGGCATTCCATGGTATAACAGATGCTTCTTGAACTGAAGCTTCAGTATTAACTCGATTTAAGTCCCTAAACATGGTGCCATAACTTTCATGCGGGTTATTGAAACGAATATTATAGGAAACAAAAAGCAAATCATGGTCAGATATTCCAGGAAGCGATAGTTGCTCAAAGTAGTTGACATTTGCTAGGTCCGGAACACACACTATGTCTAAAAGACTAGGTGTGTCCATCGAAAAATATCTCGTGGGAAATTTATTAATAACACACATTCCAGTGTAAGAGAAATTATATGAAGTGATCCCAATAAAAGGATATTGATTCCTTGATCCTTTATTAGGATTCTTGATTCCTTATTACTAAGTATAAGATCCTTTTCAAGAATTCAGCTCAATATATAAAATAAATATTCAAACTGAATTTATATCGAATCTATTTTTCATTTTTAACAAATCAACAATAAAGAAAAGTAAATTTTTAGAAAGCAAAGTAATCATGATTAAACTAAAAATATTATTTACGATATAAAAAATGTAAGCTATTGAAATTGTTGTGACTTCTAACACTACCCCCTTTGCAGTGCGAAACGTACGGTATGATTTTCGTTTATGTGTGGTTCGCACGATACTTCTATGTATGCCGGTTTGATACGATCCACAGATACGGTGTCTTCGAGTGCTCCTTTTTTTATGATAAAATATTTGGCACTTCGTTTCACTACAGGATATGGGCCAGAATATTTTGGTTGTAAGGGTTTTTGTGTGTGGTCATTTCGGAGCCATATATGTGAGCTCGTGCTCAAGTCCTTATTAATGAAAGGCGTAGTATTAGAATAATGAGAGGGTGAAATGGGCTGGAAGGTAGAAATTGTATATCGTAGATTAGTTAAAAATTCCGCTGTTGATCTTGACGTGTTTTTTGAATCGAAAAATTCTCCTGGTAGATGAAGTGGTTCGCCGTAAACAATTTCTGCACAAGATGTGTTAAGATCGTGTTTAAATGCAGCACGAAGTCCTAGTAACACAGTTGACAGTGATTGAGTCCATGGTATGCTTTTATGACAAGACAAAGCAGTTTTAAGTGTCCGATTGAACCTTTCGACTAATCCGTTTGCTTGCGGGTGGTAAGCTGTGGTGTGTTTCATATTTGATCCAATAAGAGCTGTTACATCGTGAAACATTGCTGATGTGAACTGCGCTCCTCTGTCCGTGTAAATGTTGTCCGGACATCCGAATCTTGATATCCATCCGTCGTAGAACTTTCTGGAGACTGTTGAAGATGTGATGTTTTCCATTGGGATTGCCTCAGGCCATCTAGTAAAACGATCGATAATTGTGAGAATATAGCGAAATCCTTCAGATTGCGGTAAGGGTCCTATAATATCGATGTGTACGTCAGCGAACCTGCGTGAAGGGAGTTGAAACTTTCCGATCACAGATTTTGTGTGTCGAGTTGTTTTACCCGATTGACAATTCAAGCAAGTTTTTGTCCATTGAGCGATGTCACGATTCATTGAAGGCCATACAAAGCGCTCTGAAATGAGTTTTTGAGTAACTTTATGACTTGGGTGTGACATATTATGGATTTGGTCGAAGACTATCCGTCGTAGTGCTGGTGGAATAAAGGAACGAACTTTGCTTGTTGAGACGTCACAATAAATGGGGTTTTGTGAATTGGCTATTTGCATTGGCTTCAGAGTAAGATTCGAGTTCGATTTCATTAATATCTTCAATTCGTCATCTTCTTCTTGTTGTTTGGATAGTTGCTGATAATTAAAAGAAGATATCTCTGTTATTCTTGACAGTGCATCAGCTACAACATTATCATGGCCAGATATATGTCGAATGTCAGTGGTAAACTGACTTATGTAATCGAGATATCGGAAACGTCTTTGAGTTAATTTTTCGGATTTTTGCTTGAATGCAAAACAAAGTGGTTTGTGATCCGTAAATAGAGTGAATGATCGTCCTTCTAGCATGTAGCTGAAATGTTGTATAGCCATATATGCTGCTAGTAATTCGCGATCATATGTGCTATATTTTGATTGTGCTGGACTTAATTTTTTTGAAAAAAATGCTAAAGGTTGCCAGGATTGGTCGACTAACTGTTCAACAACACCGCCTATTGCGAAATCAGAAGCATATACTTTAAGAGCGATTGTTGTTTGTGCAACTGGATGAGAGAGTAGCGTAGCTTGCGAAAGTTGTGATTTGATTTTTTCGAACGCTTTTTCAGATTTCTCAGTCCAGACGATAGGACGCTTGTCTTTTTTCTTTGCACCTTGAAGGTATGCATTCAGAGGTGCTTGAATTTCAGCAGCATTTGGCAGGAATCTTCTGTAAAAGTTCATCATAGCCAAAAATTGACGCATTTCTAAGACGGTTGTTGGTTTAGGGAACTTGATAATTCTTTCAACTTTCGTATCCATTGGCAAAAGTCCTTGAGTGGTGATTTTGTAACCTAGAAAATTTACTTCAGGAAGACCAAACTTACATTTCTCTTGATTGAGAACTATTCCATACTCGTTAAAACGGTGAAAAATGATACGTAGGTGGTTAACATGTTCTTCTGGATTTTTAGACGCGATTAAAACATCGTCTAAATAACAAAAAACAAAATCTAATCCACGTAGCACCGTATCCATGAGACGTTGGAAAGTCTGTGCTGCGTTTCTTAAACCGAATGGCATTTTAAGATATTCGTAAAGACCAAATGGTGTGATGATAGCAGTTTTGCTTATGTCATCAGAAAACACATCGACCTGATGATACGCTCGTACCAAATCCAGAGTAGAAAATATCGTGCATCCATGCAGATTGATATTGCAGTCTGTCAAAAAAGGAATGTTATACCGATCTGGGGAAGTTTGACTATTAAGATGTCTATAGTCTCCGCAGCATCTCCAAGATCCATCCTTTTTGGGAACTAAATGTAGTGCGCTTGCCCATTGAGATTTTGAGGGTCGAATAATGCCAAGCTCCATTAAATTTTCAAACTCTTTTTTTGCGGCTTGTAACCTGTTAGTGTCCAGCCTTCGACATCTTGCATGGCAGGGAGGTCCGGAGGTTTCAATATGATGATATATGGTGTGTTGAGGAAGCCGTTTCAACGCATTGGACATCGTACAAATATCTGGGAAGCTTGATAATAATTTGGTGTAAGGTGATTCGTCCATAAGGATTGCAGTAATTCGAAAGGACGGTTGCTTGTCGCCGTATGCCTGCGTCTTGATGAGTGTCTTGCCATCGACAATTTCCTGCTTTTTTAAATCCGGTAATAGATGAAAATGTGTAAGGAAATCGGATCCAATTATTGCCTTGGTAACATCAGCTATTACAAAACTCCATTTGAAATTACGACGAAGACCAAAATCGATAGAGAGTGTAATGGTACCGAAAGTTTGTATTTGTGTACCGTTGGCCGCATATAGGCTTATTGGAAAATCATTGTTGCAGATGAAGACAGGTTTTTTGATAAAGGATTTGGGCACAACTGACAAGTCCGCACCAATGTCGATGAGAAAGTGTTGCTTTGAGTTACGATCACGAATGAAAAGGCGGCTGAAATTGATTGTGGAACATTCGGATGCCGCGTGGTCCGAATCACTGTTTAGTTTTTTGAAAATGAACATGGTTTGATGCACTTCAAGGCTTTCTCCTTGAAGTTGTTGTGATACCAACACCAGCCTTTAGTTTTTGATCGGCTGTTTGAACGACGTCGTTGACGATTTACCGATTGGTTTGGAGAATCTGTTCGAGATTGACGATATTCTGCACGAGATCTTGTTGAGCATTCGTCAAAACGTTTTTCTAGTGCTTCAACTTTAGCTAAGAGGCTAGATGTAGTAGAGTCACTCGAGATTACAGAAATTGATGGACCAATATATTCCAGAATTTTGTCTGCTTGTTCTGCAATGTCGTCCAGTGTTCCTTTGTTGCCGACCAAAATGGCGCGTACGTTCTCAGGCATTTGATCCATAAATAGCGCTTTTAAGATGGATTCGCTTACGTGACTACCACCAGAGTTGCGCATGAATTGGAGGTAGTGCGTAGGTTTCTGGTTTCCAATTGCGTTACCTGTGAGTAACCTTTTTAATTTCTTTTCGTCGGATTCGGCAAATGTGTTGATAAGCTTTCTTTTTAAAGCTTCATATTTACAGCCATCTGCTGGTGGAGATAGGACGATGTCGCTTACGAATTCCAAAGTACCCATTTGATTTGTCCAGCTGTTTCGGAGGAAATCCGACCACGGACGGACGGACAGACGGACGAAAGGACGGACGGACGGACGGACGGACGGACATGTCTAAATCGATTCAGTTTTTGATCCTGATCATTTTTACATATATATGTTTATATCTCCGGAGCTTAGTTCTCCCTGTTACAAAATTCGCACAAAACTAATATACCCCGCTTACGCTGGGTATAAAAAGGTAATAATTATAACGGACACATGCGGACAAGAGACGGATGGACAGACGGATGGACAGGCGGACGGACGGACGGACGGACAGACGGACGGGCGGACGGACATATCTTAATCGATTCAGTTTTTGATCCTGATCGAGAATATATATATATGTCGGCGCCTCAGTACTGTAGTCTTTCTGAGAACGAGGTGAAATCATAAAGCTTTCACCGAATGTGTTACTGTGAGTTCGACAAATTAGTAGACTTTTGAACTAAATCGATTTGGTATTCTAGCATGCTTTGGAATCAGTAAAAATAGATTCAAAAACTATAAAGGAAACTAAGATCTGGGAAAAAGGGATATAAATCGATTGGAGTCGAATCGAGTACTACGTTGCGTTCCAGGAACATGGAGTTAGAAAAAGACAGTTCCAATTTCGGCGAAGGAAACAAGATCCTTCTTCAATAATAGAAGGCTCTAATGTCCGGCCTTCTCCGACAGGAGCAACAATCGATCCTTCTTCAATAATAGAAGGCTTTAATGCCAGGCCTTCTCCGACATCAGAAGTGGGATTCGGCCCTCAAATCGCAAATGCGAATGAGCAATGGCGCATCCTTTTCGAATCCCAAAATCGGCATTTCATGGAGCTCATCAAAGCCTTACAAGGACCAAAAGAAGCACCTCCTGAGACGAAACGTATTACGCTTCCAAAATTTAACCCAGACGCCACCGGATTTGATGCACATTCGTGGTGTCATACGGCCAATATAATATTATCCGAGCACCCGCTGGAAGGATGTGCACTAGTTGTAGCCCTCAGCAGATCCCTGGAAGGCAGCGCGTCGCAGTGGCTATCGCAGATATGTTTCCCTGGAATGTCATGGCAACAATTTAAGGAGCTTTTGTTGCAACGGTTTGAAGGAATCGAGACTCCTGCCGCATTCTTACTCGATATTTTAAATGGGCACCCTAACGATGAGGAATGTCCTTTTGCCTATGGAAGCCGTCTTGTCACATCGCTTATGTCCAGATGGAAGACTTTGAGTGTTGAGGAGATAGCCGTGTCAGTTGTCCTTGCTCGTACGGCCCAAATTGACAACAGGTTGCAACGCTTGCTATTCACAACGGAAATAAGAACTAGAAACGAGTTGCAGCGAGAACTTAAAGCTTATGCGTTTGGAAAAAGGAAATATAATTCTGATGAACGTTTCGCCGGCCCAGAACAAAAAAGAATTAAGCCTACGCCAAATATAAGATGTCATTTTCGCGGAAAATTTGGCCACAAAATCGCAGAATGTCGTGCTAGGAAACCGGAGCCTTTTTTTAAGAAGCAGCTCAGCGGAAGTGCGTTAGTTGGAAAGCAACAACAAGCGGTAACGTGCTTTAAATGCGGAGAAAATGGTCACATCTCTCCTGTGTGCCCCAGAAGCAAAAATTTAGCCAACAATAGTAACAGCGTGGAAAGAAGGGTCAACGCGTGTACGGTAGCCGAGCCAAAAGGTTTATTGATCCAAGGTGGTGAGTCCTTTCCATTTTGTTTTGATTCGGGTGCTGAATGCTCACTCATTAAGGAGAGCGTGTCGAAAAAACTTTTGGGAGAAAGGATCAATAATGTGGTCGTTCTAAAAGGAATCGGGAATAATACTGTGTGCAGTACATTGCAAATATTAAGCCAAGTCCAAATAGCTTCATATTCCTTAGAAATATTATTTCATGCAGTTTTAGATTATTATTTACAATATAATATCGTTATTGGCCGCGAAATTTTGAGTAATGGCTTTAGCGTCACAATCACTTTCGATAGCTTTAATATTAACAAAACCAAAACCATAATCACTTGCTCAGAAAACGAAGATGTAGACCTCAACCAAGTAGACTCTGATCTGACGGGTAGTGAGAAAATAGAACTTATTAGCATTTTGAAACAATTCTCGAATCCTCTTTCAGAGGATGATGAAGACCTTGAAGATGTTGAAAAAGACATCATCGAAAAAAGAATTGAAGATGTTGAAACAGACATCAGAAGAAAAAAAGAATTGAAGATGTTGAAACAGACATCAGCGAAAAGATAATTGAAGATGTTGAAAGAGACATCAGCAAGAGACAGAAAAGTTGAATTTCAAGCCCAAGTTTGTGCCAAGAGTGGCGTAGAGTAAAAATCACCGTCCAGTATTTCCTAACCAAGGGGGGACTTCGGAATAGGTAAAGTTAACTAGTTTTAAACAAGACCTGTAAGAAGTTTTTCACAAAATACAGAAAACATAAGATGAAAAAAATCTTTCGATATCAAATATACACGAGGACGTGTCGTTATCAGGATGCCCGTGTCGGCGCCTCAGTACTGTTGTCTTTCTGAGAACGAGGTGAAATCATAAAGCTTTCACCGAATGTGTTACTGTGAGTTCGACAGATTAGTAGGCTTTTGAAATAAATCGATTTGGTATTCTAGCATGCTTTGGAATCAGTAAAAATAGATTCAAAAACTATAAAGGAAACTAAGATCTGGGAAAAAGGGATATAAATCGATTGGAGTCGAATCGAGTACTACGTTGCGTTCCAGGAACATGGAGTTAGAAAAAGACAGTTCCAATTTCGGCGAAAAAAACAAGATCCTTCTTCAATAATAGAAGGCTCTAATGTCCGGCCTTCTCCGACAGGAGCAAATATCGATCCTTCTTTAATAATAGAAGGCTCTAATGCCAGGCCTTCTCCGACATATATATATGTCCATTAGGGCGATGACTTATTTTGAAACTCTTTTCCTGTATCATTGTACAATGAACTTTTATTAAAGATTTCATTTCATACTAATTTTAAGGTTGTAAGGTGCTGTTTTCCAACCGGGGTAGATACTCAGCCTTGTTACCAAGGTACTTCCTTACAAAATTTTATTTTTTTTGTTTAACAGAAACTCTGGGGAATGTAAACTTCATAGAACATGTTATTTATTAGGAAATAAGATTCCCTTTTTTAAGGGGAATGATGAGAAAATAAATTGGAAATCGAGTCCCGACACACTACTTACTATAAAAATCTACTTTGTCGACAACTAATAACGTATGTCCTGATTTCTGACCTAGCGCTTATAAAATTTATTCGAAATAATAAAAATTTCGACCACCCATCGATGAGCGAATCGACCCCCGCCGTGACTGACCAATTTCGTCGGCAACCAACTCCCGTTGAGAATCCTTTGGCGCGGATTATATTGGTCGCAGTACACTATTTTCCCACTGCTCTGAGTTTGTTGAAGGCAAATCGATCTTCACACGTTGGTAACAGCAACGGTCAAACTTTCGTATGACCGGGTGGCTTCCTAACTGGTCATCTGCCACTCAAGTGACTTTCAAACTTTCCAAACTGTTATGGTTCCGTGTGCTCTTCAACCTAACCTCCAGTCGTGATTTCGCTCGCGGTCGACCTGGTTTTTGCCCTTGTCGTAACTATCCCAGTTAGAGGTTCATACGTACGTTGCCGTGTGACATCTTAACATATTTCGAACTTACTTGCCGCTTCTCGCAACTACTTCGGCTAAATGCTCATACGAACGTTGCCGTATGATACATTTACGGTATTTAACTTACTTTGCTTTTCTCGCAACTATTTCGGCTAAATGCTCATACGTACGTTGTCGTATGATAAATTTACGTATTTTAACTTACTTTGCTTTTCTCGCAACTATTTCGGCTAAATGCTCATACGTACGTTGTTGTTTGATACATTTACGTATTTTAACTTACTTTGCTTTTCTCGCAACTATTTCGGCTAAATGCTCATACGTACGTTGACGTATGATACATTTACGGATTTTAACTTACTTTGCTTTTCTCGCAACTATTTCGGCTAAATGCTCATACGTACGTTGTCGTATGATACATTTACGCATTTTAACTTACTTTGCTTTTCTCGCAACTATTTCGACTAAATGCTCATACGAACGTTGCCGTATGATACATTTACGGTATTTAACTTACTTTGCTTTTCTCGCAACTATTTTGGCTAAATGCTCATACGTACGTTGTCGTATGATACATTTACGTATTTTAACTTACTTTGCTTTTCTCGCAACTATTTCGGCTACATGCTCATACGTACGTTGTTGTTTGACACGTTTACGTATTTTAACTTACTTTGCTTTTCTCGAAACTATTTCGGCTAAATGCTCATACGTACGTTGACGTATAATGCATTTACGGATTTTAACTTACTTTGCTTTTCTCGCAACTATTTAGGCTAAATGCTCATACGTACGTTGTCTTATGATACATTTACGGATTTTAACTTACTTTGCTTTTCTCGCAACTATTTCGGCTAAATGCTCATACGTACGTTGTCGTATGATACATTTACGTATTTTAACTTACTTTGCTTTTTTCGCAACTATTTCGGCTAAATGCTCATATGTACGTTGTCGTATGATACATTTACGTATTTTAACTTACTTTGCTTGTCTCGCAACTATTTCGGCTTAATGCTCATACGAACGTTGTCGTATGATACATTTACGTATTTTAGCTTACTTTGCTTTTCTCGCAACTATTTCGGCTAACTGCTCATACGTACGTTGTCGTATGAACCATTTACGGATTTTAACTTACTTTGCTTTTCTCGCAACTTTTTCTGCTAAATGCTCATACGTACGTTGTCGTATGAGAGTTCCCACGTGCTTTTGAGAGCTTTTGTGAATTTTCATACGTTGAGTGTCGTATGAAAATTTCCACGTGTTTTAAATGAATTTAATATTTACGCGGAATAGTTTAAATAGATTATCGCTACCTGCTCATACGTATGGTGTCGTATGAGAGTTTCCACGTGCTTTTGAGAGCTTTTGTGAATTTTCATACGTAGAGTGTCGTATGGAAATTTCCACGTGTTTTTAAATGAATTAAAATAAATGAAATTTTTAGGTTTCGACACTAATCCGCTAGTTGGAGATTAATCCCAACGATTTACCCGCATGCGATTCCGTGAGGCGCTCGAGATTCTCTTGGTCTTGAGTTAGGAAATTATTTGTTGGTCCCACACGTCGCTCTTCGTCTGATACCGGCCGTGCGAAACTTCCTCACCCAGTTCGAAACCAACTTATTCACAATATATACTGCGGATATACTCACAACTAAATCACGCCCTGGGTCTTTGTGCTGTGCCGTAATCTCCAAATACTTCCTTTAAGCTGCCATTCGTCCGCGTGGTTTTTTTCCTTTTTAATTTTGCTTCTTTCCGCTTCTTAGTCTTTTTTCGTTTTTGACTGCGTCCGACGCTGGTTCCCCGAAGACTGGCTTTCGTGAAAAAAATTCCTCTCAACGCTTCTAGCGTCGCTGGTGGCTATCGATAGTTTCGCCATCGCCGATTTTCGTTGTCTTTCTCATTGGTGTCTTACTGCGGGTGTCGACTGTCGCTCTCACATTTTCTAGGCTTCGTGTAAACGTGGACTTCGATAGCTTGGTGGTTATTACTTTCTTACAACTATAAATCTTTGGCTCATGTTATCTTACACGATCTCAACGCTTTGTTTTTCCTTATCTGCAGGGAGATTCTGTAAATTTTTTCCGATCCGATATTCGTTTCGTTATTATACGATTCTATCGCTTGCATGAGCGAATGTGTGATTCTGTATTTTTGTCGCTAGGAATAGTAGGCAAGGCTAATTTGTTAACGATGAAAAATTCGAAAAGTTGGCAACGCGTCTTCGAAATTTAAAATTTTTGAAAGATTTCCGTTATTGATTTCGGATTTTGATGAATCGGTAAGTACCTATCATTTTTTTATACAACAGTTTGCAGAATTTTTTATTTCACAATAGAAGTGCAACACGAAAGGAAAATTCGAAGCTCCCGTGCAAATCAAAATCAGTTAACGGTCATGATTGACTTTTTCATGCAGAACAGTGGGTTGGCGGAAGGACGTTTCAAATCTGTACACGGGAAAATGGAGTGCAAAAAAAAGTGGTTGGAGCTCGCCAAAATTTTGAATAACATGGTTGGAGCTCATAAAAGTGTGGAGCAATGGCAAGTGGTAAGAGATGAAAGTTAGAATGTCAACCAAAGACTGTATTGACATGTCGTTGTAGGTTTGGCGTGATTTGAAGAGCAGAACTTCAATAAAAGTTCGCGATCGTAGGAGGGACCTTGCGAAAACAGGCAACAGAACAGTGGAACAAAGGGAGCTCACTGAGCTAGAAAAAAAAATTGTTTCGCTTTAAGGCATGACAGTGCTGACTGCCCAGACAGCCTTCCCGAAGAAAAGGTTATATAACACGGGTTACCATTAAACATTTTTATAATTAAGTTGGTGTTATTTACAGCATCTTCAGTTAACGCTTGAAAGTGGAGACGAGGAAACGTTGGCGCAACCTCCAACAGTAATAAATAGCTTCACTACTGAGTCCGGAAACAGTGATGCGACACCTTCCACCTCGAAAAGGCGACGAAAATATCGCACATTCGCACGCACTCCAAGAAAAAACAACGAAGACGATACGAAGAAGCAGTTTTTGGAGCTTGCAAAACAGCAAGCGGATGCATTGAAGGTAACGGTTTTGTTAACAAATTCACCATTAGAAGCATTTTTTGTTTTATCAGATTTTGGCTGAAGCGTCCAAAGCCAATTCGGAAGCGATGCTGGCAACATCGAAGGCACTTGATCGAATTGCAACAGCCATGGAAGGGAGCAGCCGAGAGATTGCGAAGGCAATCAACAAACTTGCGGATGCCTTAGAAAAAGGATGCGATAAAAGCGACAAATGAAATGTAACTTCTGTGAAGCTAACCTTTGTTTTAATTTGTTTTTTTTTTTTTTTTTTTGTATTAAAAACGCAATCATTGAATATTTGGTGATTAGCATTGTTTAATTCTTGTTTGTTTCTACTGAAAATACAAAATAGTTTATGGAAAAAAAATATTAAGTGGGTATTAAACTTTTCCATTCCGGTGGTATACCTACCTATGTGAAACTCGAAGCTATGATTCGATCTTGTATTCTTCTGGCAATAGACAGATTTGATCCGGTTGGAGCTCATGGTGTATGCTCTTGCACATGTGATTCGTAAGAGCGATCAGCTATTTCGTTTTCCCCTTCTGATAGCCGCAAGTTGTGCAGCACGCAGCACGCACTAACGATCTTGCCTGCAAATCCTGGTTGGTACATAAGAACCCTCTCACGGGAAAGGCAGCGCCAGGTTGACTTTAAGACCCCAAAGAGTCGTTCGATTGGGTTTCTCACCTTGCAAAGAGCCTCGTTATACCGGAACCTTGGTGTTCCTTCTGGCTCATTTGGCAAAGGGGTCATAAGTCACGGCTCTAGAGAATACCCAGAGTCTCCTATAAATAAAAGTAATCAAGAAAATAGGAAGAGTATGTATAAAGTTACATACATACCAATCAAAAAGAAACGTTCTTCCATGTCATATGCACGATTCATGACCATCCGGGCGGCTGAGGAGTTCCATATAAATGCGTCGTGCTGTTCTCCAGGAAATCGAGCGTTTACGTTCAATATTTTTAGTGTAGGATCGCAAATCGTAAAAGTTTGAAGAAATGTGTAAAAAAAATATATTATGAGACAATAATCATATCATATACAAACCATTTTCACATTTACGGAGTGGTTACCGTGGTGGTTGACAAACGTTTTCTCGTGAACGTATGGTCCGCGTATTGCAACGTGTGTGCAATCAATCGCTCCTATAGCTCCATGAAATGGAGCCGGCGCTGTAGCAAAAGTGGCTATCGCTGCATTCCGCTCATTCTGCGGCTTTGGGAATCTGACGATCCGACGCAGGAGCACATCATTAATTGCATCAGTAACCCTGTGATTGCAACGACTTATTGACGTATGGCTTAACGAAATGCCCCATTGCTCTCCAGCTGGATGCTGGTAGCATCCTGTTGCGTAGAACCGCAAAGCCGCAAGAACCTTTAAAAAAAATTATTCAAGCTACAAATCACTTTGAAATATCATACAACGCCACACTTGTGTCTCCTTCGATATAGCAGTTATTCTTAAAGAGTACAAATTCGTCTGTATTTTTTCGGTTAACTCTAAGGCCGTCTCCATTGTTAATCAATTGAGTTTCTTAAACGCTCCCTCGCTAAGATCGAATGGGTTGTTGCATTCTCGTAAGCTCCGGCGGTACATATTTCCTCTTTGTCTGCCTGCCATTAACTCATTCTCAATTATTGAGTTTGCTAAATACGAATACGCCATTCCACTTGGCAACGTAATAGCCAACTTTTTTATATTTTAACGACAGCGATCCGATAATCGATACAGTTTTTTTTACAGAATCGTTCAATCGTTAATTTTATCGCTAAGTTCATTTAACGATACGATTAACGTCGCAAACGAGTTACAGAATCGCCCTACTGCATTGTTTCTTAAACTACAATTTTTAACCCTCTAACCGGCCAATTTTTGTTTCAAATAAAAAAATTCACACTTATTATTTTTGACACGAGGAAGCCGGATTTAGGTTCCGATTTCCAAAAACGTCCATATTTTAGCTGTAAGGACTTAAAAAGTTCACCCCGCCTCTAGGCGGTCTTGCCTGGAGAAGCGTGTTTGAAGAGAAAAAATCATTTTTGAATAGGAATTAAAAATGAATTGATTGCATTATAATGCACACTATAGAAATTATTTCAGTTTTATTTAGTATGGAAAAGCTGAAGACATTTGTTTTTTGTCGATAAACATAAGTTTAGTTTACATTTAGTGCAATACATTTGTGTTTCTGCCTTAAAACTAGGCATTTTGCATACTTTTTTTCCACTCCGGTCCAAAATATCAGGTACGTGGCCAATATTACGAAACGAATATCAACAGGGGGAATGTATGTTTTTTTATAAGCTTTGGACTGCCTGCTTGGGGAAGCACTGGCTGGCCGTCCAACTGGTCGTTTTAAATTTTTTTGAGCATAAAAAAGCACCTCAGCTACCTCCACTCGAAAATCAGGCAATTTCAAATGAGTAACATGCTCCTGATCCTGTGCACGCAGTCGCCGATAAAGCAGGTATGCATTCACCAAAGCCATATCGACAATGTGATAAAAAATGCGCAAAGTCTACTTTTTAGTTTTCATTGGAATATGGTAATGTCCTAGCAAATCGTCCATGAGGTTGTAAACACTTGGAGTAGTAAAACACCAATTCATTCTCCCAAGGAGTGTTCAACTTCAACTGTTCTTTATTGAAACCAATTTGTCACTTATATACTACTTAAATCTAAACAAAAGAAGTTGGAAAAAGAAAAAGAATTTTACATATGTAGGCAAAATATTTTATGACCTAATAAACGATTAGAATGGTGTAAGTATTTGTTGAGAAATGTGCGGAAGAAAATGTAAACGGTCAAAGCGCGGCTTCGCTTGGCCGCGGCTTCGCTTGGCCGAAGCAAAGCGAAAGAACAAAAGCAAGAGTTAAATGGATCAATTGTTTACACTGTTTGGAAATAGGGAATCGTACTTGAAGTGGGTCATTGGTTTGGATTCTTTGGAATTAGAGAATCGCAATCGAAGCCGAATATTTTTATTGACCTCTTTCTGTAAATATTGCGACAATGTATGGAATGGGTTATCTGGAGTAAATATTACAGCAATGCAGGAAATGGTTTGTTTGGACTAAATGTGGCAACAAAGTTGGGACTGAGTTAGGGTGTGTCAAAATATACTACACCTTCCCTTTTTGGAGAATGATCCTTCAATTTGGATTTATTTATTGGAGGATCATTCTTTTTGAAGTTTGAATTTTCATTACCTACACTATTCTGTACAAAAAAATTATTCTTAAAATTTTTTCTTACTTATTTATTTAAGGGCTTTTAATTATATATGTTATATATATATATGTTTTTATTATCAAATTCTTAATTTTGATTCCTATCTACTTTCTTAATTTCGAGTCTTATCTACCTATTTTCTACTCTTATTCTTTGGATCTTAAGTTTCGACTGGCCAGTCTAACGCTAAAATATTAATGATAAAAAAAATTATATAATGCTTAAAATGAAAGATATAAAATTTACACTTTAATGAAATATATGTGTTGGTTAAATTTATGAATTTACAATTTTTACACGATCCTTATGAACTTTTATGTTTTTTTCTGGTCCTATTTCAATTATACAATTATTTTTGTCATCTATATCTTTTACTTTATAGGGACCTGAATAAATTGGATCGAGTTTGTGTCTGGCAGGGTCTTCTAAAATAACAAAGTCTCCAATTTTGAGATTCTGTGGATTTGTCTTTCTATCGTGTATTTCTTTTTGCTGTGTTTTGTACTTTTCGATCAGAGTTTTTGCTCTTTTTTGGGCCATTTGGAGTCTATATTTAACCTCTTTGTCAATGCCTCGAAATTATATATTGGATCGACTGTGTTAGATTTCAAACATTCGATATTGTTGGGTAGTCTGCCGTAAACGAGCTCATACGGGCAGAAACCATGCACCGTTGATGGAGTGGTATTGTAGCAATATGTAAAGTATTTAAGCCATTTATCCCAATCTGTTCTGTCTACTGAAATATATGATCTAAGGTACTCGTTAAATGTTCTGTGTGATCTTTCTATTGTTCCTAGTGTTTGGTGGTGATAAGCAGTTGATGTATTGTGTGAAATTCCTAAAATTTTATTTAATTCGGTAAATAATTGATTTTTGTATTCGGTTCCCCTGTCTGTAATAACTGTTTTCATAGGGCCAAATTGCAATATAAAATTTTCGACAATTGCTGTTGCAACAGTGTTTGCTGATTTATTTTTAATTGGAACTGCAATCAAATATTTCGATAAATCGCAAATTATTGTAACTGCATATTCATAATCATATTCCGTTTTGGGTAAGGGTCCTATTGTGTCTACAAGAATTGTGTCAAAAGTTTTTAAGGGGGTTGGAGTTGTTATTAAATTTTCTTTTGTTGAAAGTTTGGGTTTATTTAAAGTGCATTTGGTGCAGTTTTTAATGAACTGTTTTACATTTCGTGCCATATTTTTCCAATAATAAAAATTTCTGAGTCTTTTAAACATTCTAGTTACTCCTGCGTGACCTCCTTGCATTGGGTTGTCATGATAAAGTTTTAATAAATTCTTCTTTTCTTCTTTATTTTCAATTGTTTTTACTTCGGCTGTTATCGTTATTATTAAGCGCTTTAAATATATATTTGCTAGCTCTTTAAATTTTTCCATGGATAGTTCTTTAAAAATATCATCTCTTGCATTAATCTGTAATTTTTCAATTCCTGCGTTATAGGCTTCTCTTTCAAGCCTTGGGAATAGATCCTGTAGAGTCACTTTCCCATTAATAACGTTAGATTGAATATTTAATTCGAAGATTTTTACTTTACCATGTCTAATCGAAAAAATTTTTCTCTCTTTTTGAAGCGAGAATTGTTTTGGAATTTTTTTCAGTTCAGAGTAATTTAATGCTTCATAGCAACGTGGTGCCGTTTTTGTATTTTTCTCTCTTTCATTTTCTAGCTCCACGTTACTATTTGCATTGTCATTGGTTACGTTCTGTTGTTTATTTTTCGAACGAGTGATCGCGAGTATTTCGTGACCTTGACTTATATCTTTGAATTCTTTTATGCTTATTCGCAAAAGTGCATCGGCACCGCAATTTTCTTTTCCTTTTATATACTCTACTGTAAAATTATATTCTTCAAGGTCAAGACGGATTCTATTTAATTTTAAAGACGGAGTTTTTAATGAAAATAAATATGTAAGTGGCTTGTGATCGCTGCGGACTGTGAAATGTCTGCCATACACATACGGTCGGAAATAATTAATTGCCCAATGAATTGCCGTTAATTTTTGCTATATTACTGACTTATTGCTTTCTCCCTTTGTGAAAGCTCTTGAGGCAAAGGCAATTGGTAAATGGGTGTCGTTGTATAATTGGCTAAGTACCGCACCGCATGCGATTTTGCTAGCATCTGTTGTTATGTAAAAGGGTTTTTCGAAATTTGGGTATTGGAGTATTTTAGGAGATAGAAGTGCCTGTTTTAGATATAAGAAGGCTTTTTCGCATTCTTCACTCCAAATGAATTGCACTTTTTTTCTTCTTAACCTTGTTATATGTATTGCATGATCTGCAAAGTTAGGTATGTATCTTCTGTAGTAATTGCAAAAGGCTACAAATCTGCGTGCTGAGTCTGCGTCTGTGGGTTTTGGATAGTTTTTTATTATTTGAAATTTACTGTCATCTGGTAAAATTCCCTTATCGGTGCATTTGTGTCCTAAAAATGTTGTTTCTTGTTTGAAAAATAGACATTTATCTGGATGAAGTTTAAGGTTATATTTTCTGCAAATTTTGAAAACATCTGTTAAGTTTTGGAGCATATGCTTTTCTGAGCATCCTATGACTTTTAGGTCATCCATATGTACGAATGCCTGTTCCGGTTTAAGACCTGCAAATGCTAACGTCATCATTCGTTGAAACGAATTTGGTGCTATTTTTAATCCGAAAGGCAATCTTTTAAATCTAAATGAGCCTTGATGTGTTGAGAATGATGTTATGTCCCTGGATTCTTCCGATAGTTCTATTTGATGGAGTCCTGACATTAAGTCCAGACAAGAAAAATACTTCGCTCTGCCCAGTTGGTCTAAAATATCATCTATTCTGGGAAGAGGAAATTTATCTGATAGCAGTTTTTTATTTACTTGTCGGTAATCTATTAAAAGTCTCCATCTTTTCGCTGTTTCACCCGGAAGAGATTTTTTCGGTACTAACAGTAGGGGACTGTTATACTCTGAAACTGATGGTTCTACTATATCATCATTTTTTAGTTTTTCTACTTGTTTCAAAATTTCTGGTTTTTGGGTTTCCGCAATTCTATAATTTTTAATGTAAACGGGATTCGGATTATTTAGACGTAATTTCTGTTTATAAAAACTATTTGTTGTTATTTTGTCTGATTCTAAGGAAAAAATGTCTGTGAACTTGCTGCATAGTGATGTTAATTCATTGGCTGCAAAATTCGGAAAATTTTTTTGTAAGCTTTTTAAGAATTTCTTTTCTTCTAGTTTCATCAACTGTCTCATTATGGACCTCTTTTAAATTAATTACGTGATAATTATCTAATTTTTCTGTTGTAATGGATCTGTTTTGCAAAATTATGTTTTTATCGGTTGTATTTACTATTTTTATATATGGATGCGCTTTGAAAAGTATGCAATTGCTAACGAAAATTCCTGTCTCTATTTCTTGAGCCGGCACGAATAAGTCTTCTTTTAAATTTTTTGGCATCAAGACGCCGATAAACTTCAGCGCGAGCAGGCAAAGAGATTGAATTTTTGGATATTGATGGTTCCATTGCTATTGAAGTTACATTATTTTCCTTTTTGATTTCCAAATAACCGTTACCTTTCGAGTAATCTAGTATACAATTGTATTTTTTAATGAAATCTAATCCTAAAATGCCGTCACACGGGATTGGAAAAGTTGATTCCACTACGTGGAATTTGTGTGGGAAATAGTGATTATTTTTACAGATATTACCTAAAATTGAACCTACTGAGAGAATTGAGCCTTCCCCTATACCTTTTATTTTGCATAACTGATTAAATTGGATAGATTTATGATTTGAAATTTGGATTTTTAATTAATTATATTTCCCTTTATAAAAAAGTGGTGATTGGAAAGTTAGTGAAATTTGTATTGAACGTTATGTAGCTAGTGAAATTTAAATTAAGAGTGTACAAAGAAGTTTCTATTGTTGTTGTAGCTGTAGGGTTTCTTGTTCCCCCGAATTGCTCAGGGGAAACTGATAGTTTCCCTGGTCCTGCGAATCATTTTCACAGGGCCTTGCATTGAACTGCCTGTTGCTGTTATTTTGGTACCCATTATTATTATTATAGTTGGGTCTGCCACGATAACTGTTGTTGTTGTTGTTGTTGTTATAAGGCCTATTAAAATTTCCATTATAATTATTATTGTTGTTGTTGTTATAAGGCCTATTAAAATTTCCATTATAATTATTATAATTTCGATTGTAGCCATTTTGGCCACCTCTACCACGGAAGTTATTATTTCTTGGATATCTACCACGGCCCCGACCATTAAAGGAACCGTGTTGTGATCCATTTGCAAATAAGACACTGACTGCAGACGGACTGGATTCAGCAGAGTTGACGAATTTTGTGATTGCCTCTCCTACTGTATTAAACTGTCCTGCCTCCATTATAATTTTAGTGCGTTCTGATTGGGTATTTTTGATTAAAGATTTTACTGCGAATTGTCTTGCCAGTTTTTGCGAGGCCTCCGAGGGGATACCTTCAGATATGTAAGCTGATTCTAATAAGTTTGTTATCTCCTCTACCTCCTTTGCCACCATGTTGGTTTTTATTTTGCTTTACGTTTAACAGTTTAGCTGCCAGAGATTCCGATGAATCTCCTTTTATGGAACTGGTTAACTTTCTTTGGATGCCTTCTATTGTGGTTTCGTTCGCAGTAACGTTGAAGGCTGCACCTTTCAACTTTGTTTGAATCAATGTCACGGCAGCCTCTTCATGAGGACCTTTAATCAAATTTATAAGTTTTAGTGCCTTAAGAAAGGCTTGAAGACTTTCGGCTTTGCCATCGAAATCAGGCAAAAGCTTAGCTGCATTATTCAGAAATTCCGTTACTGTTTGAGCCATTTTTCCCTCTGAGTTATTGCTTTCGTATAGGTAGGAAATGTTATTATCGGTTTCGGTTTCGGAATCTGAACTCTCTTGTAATGCTATATTAAGTTGGAAATGATTGAATATATCATCCGATGGTCTTTCGGTGATATCAAATTTGGAAAGTATCTCAGAAAGCCTTGATTTGAGTTTGCTAGAAATCCTTCCAATATAAACTTTGTGTTCCCTTGTCAAGGTTTCAAATTTTTGTCTGCAAATATCTGCTAACCTATTGTGTTGTACTAACAAGGTTTTTAGATGCCTATTTCTGGTACCTTCTGAAGGAATTTTCTTCACGTTCAAGCATTTATATGCTCTATTGAATTCCTTTCTTACTTCCGCAATATCTAGATTGACATTAAATGATATTTAGCCGCTGCCAGACACAAATAAATGAGCATTGATTGCAATTACTAGTATAATGTAAAAAAAATTTTCCTGGTTATTATTTAGAAGAAAAAAAAAAAATTTTGTTTTTCCCTTTTTTTTTTTTTTTTTTTTTTTTTGTTAATTAATACATAAAAGAAAGGGATATGAAGTTCATAATTGACAAAAATTTGACTTATCTTAGGAAGATGCGATGAATGCTGATGACGGTTGAATGACGATGGAGGTGATGATTGACTTCTTGTTGATGACTGCTGAATTTATGCTGCCCCCATGCTCAATCGTTGGGGTGTGTTGGAGGTGATGATTGACTTCTTGTTGATGACTGCTGAATTTATGCTGCCCCCATGCTCAATCGTTGGGGTGTGTTGGGCTTCCGGCAGTGAAGCACTCTTCTTTTATTATTTAATTTCTTCGCCGCTATTATTTTTCGTTTTAGATGATGAGTTGTCATTTCCTTTTTTTTTTTTTTTTGTTTATTTATCATTTTATTTTATTAATTGTTCGATTTGCTTGTAGGTTAAAGTTGTATATTTCATATTACTGAACAAGGAGTTGCCGAAACATGCAACCAATGTGAACTCTATTTCGTCCTTAAAGTTTCTCCTTTTTATCACGTTAGTGTCTTTTTTATATATGTATAAAAATTTTTCAAATTCTTTTTGGTAGTTCATATTTAGTTTTGGTTACACTGGTTGCGCCAGTGTATATTTTCGTTTTAATTTTCCGTGCAAGATTTTATATAGTTTAAAACCAGAATTTATTGCGAGGAAACCAATGATTAAATATAGCAAGATTTGTAAATTATCATCTTTATTCTGTATTAAAATGTCATTTGTCACTTGTCCTGAATTTTCAGGAGCTTGCACTTTGCTCTCGGTTTTCCCCATTCAGAACCTTTTTGTTTCGTAGTTTCAGTTTTTGTGTCCTTTTTTCACTTTTTGAATTTTTATTTTTGTGTTCTTTTTTCACTTTTTGAATTTTTATTTTTGTGTCCTTTTTCACTTTTTTTTTTTTAAAAGAAAATTCATTTATGTCCTTTTTAAAAAATCATTATTTATTTTTTTTTTAATTCTGTTTCCGCGGGCGCGAGTCCTTTTTAACTGAAGGATGAACGAACGTTATCTATAAACTTTGATGAACGAGTCTGGCGAGGATCGCCATGTAAACACTTGGAGTAGTAAAACACCAATTCATTCTCCCAAGGAGTGTTCAACTTCAACTGTTCTTTATTAAAACCAATTTGTCACTTATATACTACTTAAATCTAAACAAAAGAAGTTGGAAAAAGAAAAAGAATTTTACATATGTAGGCAAAATATTTTATGACCTAATAAACGATTAGAATGGTGTAAGCATTTGTTGAGAAACGTGCGGAAGAAAATGTAAACGGTCAAAGCGCGGCTTCGCTTGGCCGCGGCTTCGCTTGGCCGAAGCAAAGCAAAAGAACAAAAGCAAGAGTTAAATGGATCAATTGTGTAAACTGTTTGGAAATAGGGAATCGTACTTGAAGTGGGTCATTGGTTTGGATTCTTTGGAATTAGAGAATCGCAATCGAAGCCGAATATTTTTATTGACCTCTTTCTGTAAATATTGCGACAATGTATGGAATGGGTTATCTGGAGTAAATATTACAGCAATGCAGAAAATGGTTTGTTTGGAGTAAATGTGGCAACAAAGTTGGGACTGAGTTAGGGTGTGTTAAAATATACTACAAGGTCAACACCTCCCATATGGTAGTTGTATTCCTTTATTATATTGGGGCATTCAACTTCAACATGCTGTTTGTTTTTTCTGTCATATCTAGGTATTTTATTTGGTGGAACATCAATACCTACACTCCTGAATGGCTTTACACCGGCGTATGTTGAAGCTTAGTGGACAGACTTTGTGTCTTTCCATAGCACTGTAGATATTTCCAAGCCAAAAGAAGTTCCCACATATTCTTTCGAATATCCTCTAGTTTTTTTGACCATATCTTTATCGGTAGATAATTTGCAATGTGGAATTCGATTCACACGAATGGTGCCAAGCGAGTGAATACCTCTGCTTCGCAAATAAACTGAAAGTGGAATTGAGGTATAAAAGTTATCAAAATATAATATATGATTTTTGAAATTAGGGATCGTCTTTGACAAACGAACAACGATATTCGACGTTGCACCTAAATTAGGGGTATTTTCCATCACATCGTTGTCAGCTGCTCCTCGATACACTTCAAATTTGTACGAAAATCCATGAGAGTCACATAGAATAAACAATTTAATTCCATATTTGTGTGGTTTAGCTGGCATTTATTGCCTCAAAGCGGACATCATTTTGGTGGATCACATTTGCTCATCAACACACAGTCGTGCGCTTTTTGGCACAGAATCAAAGCGTTCATTAAAATGAGTAAGAAATGGTCTAATCTTGTACAGCTGGTCGTACCCGGCTTCACCTTTTTTTGTCATTTGCGAGATGTCGTTGAAGTGGAGATTTCGACGAATTTCAAAGAATCTCTTCGATGTCATCGTGTTTCTAATCGTTTCGAAAGCGTTTTTCGACCAATAACTTTCTGTATTTGGGTATCGAAATACAACAATATACCAACGTACTGTTTCATTTCAGTGGACGAGACCTTGAAAGTACTTTTTGTTGAATCGCGTACCTTATACTCTCGTCAACAATTTTGTCAAAAAGCTCACCGGTGAAAAAGTACATGAAACATTGAAATGGTGTTTTTAATTCATTGAAGCGCTCAGGTAAATCTCTTTCGCCGTGGAAAACAATTTCATTGCGGTATAGTTCCAAAGACTTCTTTCTCCAAGTTATGTTTTCGAACTCAGACGATTGTGGATCGATATCTTTAGCGGATCCAATAAATCCTCCTGCATTGGGTGAATAAGATGGTGAACTATCATCCAATTCTGGTAAGGGAGAGTGATTCCTTTTTGGGCCCTTTGGTTTGAATTTTGGTTTGCTAGTCGGCGAGTTATGTGTCCCACTCGATGGAATGGTAGTCTGCATAAGGGGTAAGCTAGTTGAGGTAGCTGTGTGATTCAATTTGAATTAATACCTAAAAATACAAATAAATTGAAATATGTTACTTGCAATAGTTTCATCTTGATCAACATTCAAACAGACAGTTGCTGAGAGAAAATCGCTAGTAGAAGCATTTTCTAATTGCTGAATGTAATTATCAATTTGGCCAAAATCTGTATCTGATAATAAAAATTCACCAACTTCATTTTCATCTTCGCTTCCATGAACTCGGCGATTTCCTCGTCGGTTAGTTTTGCCAATTGAAGACGCTTAGAACAATCCATTTCAGTAATATATGCTCGATTTCTAACGGCCAAATATACATGCTTAGTTTCACATTCATTAAAAAAAAACACAACGTAACAGGCAACCCCGCCTATAGGCAGTGTGCGGGTTGTGGTCGAAAAACGTATATTTGTGTTCCACATTTGAATATTTTTGTTCCGTTTTATATTCAACAGTCACAAATCTACTTACCAATTTTTTTTTCTAAATAATAAAAGCACTAATTAACACCGTTTTTATCTTTGCAAAATACACTTCTCTCAGAAATAATTTTTTCGGACACTGCACGCCAACTTTTTACCACGAACTGATGTAACGGGAAGCTGTTGTCACTTACACTAACAAAAGCTACACAGTCATATGGAGCATACATTTCTCAACAACAATGCATCACTTTACAAAAAAAAAATAAATAAACACATGTTTTTTAGCGATTCTCCTTCACCCCGCCTAAAGGCGGCTCTGCCGGCTACAGGGTTAATTCATTTGGTCTAAGGCTAACAAACTACTCACTAAAGAACCTTCTGGGGTATAAAAGTCAAAATTAAAAAAAAATTATATTTAATGCTCTCATAGTTAAATAAACTCACTCCCTTCATAGGGCCTTAAACTACTGTGTTAATGATTCTTAAAACTAGAGTCGCCGCTTCTACCTCGGCTCCGTTTGTGAGGGTCCCTAACATCCCCTCCTTACTTCGGAGCGGGTGCACTTCACTCGCCCATCGGCGTACATTGTAGGCGATAGCGGATGCCTTCGACCACTACCGTCGCTCGGGGTCGTCGCTGACCTGGTTGTTGGTTGTACCGGCGCAGTTTTGACATAAAAATTTGTCTGGCGAAATCAGGCAAGGTCTCGAGTGGTAACTCTGGGGCACTTTCCGCCTGTTCTGGGTCAGGTGACGTCACTGCCAGTCGAGCGTTAATATGTGCCCCTGGCTCGTCGCTGGATGGTTCGTTGCAGGTGGCGAGCGTCGGACTACCGCATGCTGCGTCGTCGGGTTCCACTTTCGGCCTCAAAACCGAACCACCGTCGTGACCGCCACTTCGGCGTACACCAGCTCCCCTTGGTGAAACTGGGCATAGTGGGTTCGTCTGCCCCTCCCGACCTCCAGCTCGTAACGGGCTTCCTGATTGTCGTCGCTAGTAATGGACATGTGCGACTCATTTCCTACCGAGCCGGAAGGTCCACCGTTTCTTTCCTCTCGGGGTGGCGATTCGATGTTAACGTCTACGTCCTGCCCTTCGAGCCACTCGACATCCTCTACTAGTACGCGCCCCAGACCTTCGTGCGTGGGGCTATCACGTTCCGGCCAGGTCGGAGGGCCGGGAGACGAATCGTCATCCATCGCTTCTACCTCCGCCTCCTCAGCTAGGAATTCCCTCTCCGCGCTTGCTCGGTTGGGGTGTCGTTGGGACATGCTTCTGGAGGGGTCCCTTGCGGTGCCGTATTCTGACCTAGAAGAATATAACGTACAGACGGGATTAGTTTTTCAGTACATTTCTATTTTGCATAACAATTATTCGACATTCAACCCTATCTACTAACCTACGTTCGGCCAATAGCTGGCGCTATTTCTCATACTACGGGACATTCACAATCTACTACATGAAATATTTATCGTTAAGTGGGTGCTTCCCCCGTGGTCTCCGCGGTTGTCTGCTCCGACCCCACTGCGGTGGCTTCGTGAAACTCTTTCAAGTCTCCCAAGTGGGCTCGTCGGTTCTTTTTTCGTCCTTCCTGGTGCAATTCCACAATAACTGGCGAGATTTATTTATTTATTTATTTATTTGTTTATTTACAATTCAGCTACAGAACATTATGTTCATCAGCTGGCTAAGATAAATTAATCATTAATTTCATATTTTTATGGATAGGGTACAAAATGAATTTCACTCAGAGTTTAGACAAACAATTAGGTTTGACTTAATCCTATCTAGAGATATTGAAGAGCCAATTAAGTGGTACAGTTTATTGTTATCTCTACAGATACATCGAAAGGGTTCATAATCAAGATAGTGTCAAGCTAGCGCGACTAACAATGAAACGCTGTGCATCGCTTAACGTTGAAACCAAAAGTGATCTCTCTCTTTAATCGTTTCTAGCAAGAAACCATCTCGTAAGAGTAAAAACATAAAATGAGTACAATGAAACGTATGAGTGACAATGAGAAAGTGAGAGTGTGTTAACATGAGCAATGTACCGTGGGCGTATACTAACAACATAATAGGCAAAAATTTACAGTGAGTCAAAATGATATTGAAAACATAAAATACGATGACAGTTCGGCCATCCTGATACTAAGCTCGTCCTCGAGTTACGGATCGCTGGTGTTTGCTAAGTCTTTATCATCGTCTTCTTCGGGCTTGATATAGTCATCATCGATTTCTGGCAAGAGTACACACCATGGCTTCATTTTATCACTGCTTGGGACCGTGGTAAATTTTCGTCGACCTTTCTGAGCTCCATCGATATCTGTCACAACATACCAATCGTATCGCAAGACTCTGGCGATAGAATATGGTCCTCGATACCTTGGGTCGAGCTTGGGACTCTCTCCTGTGCTCGGAAGAGCACTCTCTAGTAAGACAAGATCTCCTTCCTTGTATATATGAGGCATTTTGTATTTCGCGTCGAAGCGACGTTTCCACTTCTCACGTGCGATTTCGATATTCTTTATAGCTGCCTGTCTGCTTTGAATCATTGGTACGTGATTTTCTTGTGGATCGTTGTGTAATGCGGCTAGTAGTCTGTTGCCACTTATGTCTTTCAGTGGAGAGTCGTACATAAGATCGATCGGCGAAAACTTTGTCGTAGAATTAGCTGTCGTATTTAATTTCCATTGCATATTACGGATTTTATCATCCCAGCCCTTAACGTCTTCTGATGCTCTCAGGTAGGCTAAAATAGACTGGTTGACTCTTTCGGCTAACCCATTGGATCTTGGAGTTCTGACAGCTACCTTCGTGTGCTGAACATTGTTGTTATTGCAATAATCTGCAAAAACTGCAGAGGTGAATGCTGTTCCTCGATCCGTGATGATTCGTCTTGGCGAGCCAAAATAAAGTGTCAAATTGTTCATGGCGTTGATGACGGGCTTCGTTTTCGTTGTTTTGACGGCTGTTATTATTGTATACCTGGAAAGAGCGTCGACTGTAACCAGAATATACTCGTTTTGTCGGCGGCTTCGAATGAATGGGCCCAAGTGGTCCATGTGCAGTATCTCAAATGGAATTTTCGGAATCTCCATACAAAAAAGTTGGCATTCTTTCCTCGGTTCACGATTGTAGCAACACTGAATACATGCCTTTAATATAACTTTGAACAAAGTTTCGAGATCGTCGGAACCAAAAATGTAGCTGAAGTCGTTTCATAGTACCGTCCACCCCGGGATGTCCTACGTCATCATGGCACATCTTAATAATTTGCCAACGCATGCCCTTTGGCACGACACGTTGATCAGCTCCGCTTGGGGTCCGTTTGTATAACCTGTTTCTTTTAAAAATAAAATATTTATCGTATACCTTTCCTTGCGGCGGTGGCTTCTTGGTTGTCAAGACATCAACGATTTCTTGTAGATGATCATCCTGTTTCTGCATGGTCAGAATCCAGTCATCTTCCAAGATATTAATTGCCATCAGAGAGGCAGTGACGTCATCAACTCCGGTAGGTTCACCAACAGGCGCTCTGCTCATAGCGTCGACATGATTCATCAGCCTTCCAGACCGATGGATTGCTGTTAAATCGAATTCGAGCAATCTCAGCAGCCAGCGAAAGATACGAGGAATCATCGGCGTCGTTGTTTTGATACTGGTAATAGCTGAACAGTCAGTTACGATCACGAAGCGTTTCCCAAGTAAATACATCCGAAATCGTTGATATGCTTCTACCACTGCTAGAACTTCGAGTTCATATCCGTGATACTGGCGTTCCGGATCCGTACACGCTCGGCTAGAATAAGCGATGGCCTTCAAAACTCCGTTGTCCTCCCTCTGGAAGAGAATAGCAGCAAGACCGATACTGCTAGCATCGGTGTGAAGCTGGTGTTCTTTATTGATATCATATATACCAGGAACAGGATCGCTGGTGATTACATCAATAAGCTTTCGAAACGATATACCACACTCGAACGTCCATTCGAACGCATGATTTTTCCTCAACAAGTGAGTCAATGGCGATGCGATCAGAGCATAGTTAGGTAAAAATTTCCTGAAGTACCCCGTAAGTCCAAGGAATCTGCGTACGTCAGTAATATTCTCTGGAACAGGAAACTCCTTTATTGCTTCCGTCTTACGACGACCAGGTTTGGTTCCGTTTTCGTCTATATCGTGTCCCAAAAATTCGATATTCGTTTTCATGAAGAAACACTTAGAAAGTCGCAACGTAAGTCCTTCTTTTTCAATAATTTTCAGGAACTCGACAAGATAGTGTAGCCCTTCTTCGAAAGTCTTTGACGCAACAATCACTTCGTCGACATAGCTAATAACTTTGCCTTTCAAGGTTTCGATAAGTTTCGCCATCATTTTCTGGAAAACGCATGGGGCGTTGCGAAGCCCAAAAGGCATCCTGTTGAATTCATAGTACCCATTATCTGTGATGAACGCTGTGTACTGTTTAGAGCTTTCTTCAATTTCGATCTGGTAGTACCCCGACATCATGTCAAGAGTCGTAAAGTACTTCTTTTCCGCAAGCGTCGATAAAACTCCATCGCCTGTTGGCATCGGCCACGGCTGTTTCTCCGTCACGGCATTCAACGCACGATAATTCACGCAAAGTCTATTCTCGCCGTTAGACTTTGATACTAAGACAACTGGCGACGCGTAGACCGAATTAGACGGACGCACGATTTCGCGTTTTACTTATTCCGACACGATTTCCTCAACCACTTGTTGCTTTGGAATCGGAATCGAGTAAGGTTTCTTAGCAATTGGATTACTCGTAGTAACCGATACTTCCATTTTCATCAAATTACATTTTCCGAGATCAATTAATTTCTCTCCGAAACATTTCGAATAATTTATAAGAGTTGATAGTAACTTATTTTTCTGGCCCGGCGACAAATCATTTTCTAAATTAACGTCTTTAGTCGATATCGAAAGAATATTGCATTGTCCGTTTTCGATTATAACGCGAGCTTAAGACAAAATATCAATGCCAATAATAATATCGTATGGCATTATTTTATCGTCAATAACAAATATATCGTTCACAAATACATGACATACGTAGAGATAAAAGCAAATCCGAACATTTCACAATTTGTAGCGTTGACAGCATTTTTTTCAATCCGTCATCACCGATACCGTTTATCACGTACTTTACAATAGCGCGATCATCGAGTTTTCCCCGTCGACCGATTGCCAACACACGATAGTAAAATTCGATTTCGCTTTCGTTTCGATTAATCGTCGTGTTCATCATTTGAATATGAACGTCCGCTGAATTAGCGATGCACGGAAAATCTTCGATGAATTGTTTGACAAAGCCCGACCAAGACCTGATTATCGGATGGGCATCAATCCACGACCTGGCAAAGCCCTGCATTTTAGTTCGAATCGCCAAAAGAACCACACTGTCATCCCATCCATATGCCATCTTCAGTTGTTCGATGTTTTCTACAAATTGTATCGATGTAAAATTATCGTCATATGGATCGAATGTTGGCAGTGCACTCGCAACATCCTGAATTCTCCATGAATTCTGGAATCCACTACTATTCAATGGTTGTGTAGCGGCCTCCACTGTCGTTATTGCCGGCTGACAATTCTGCTCTCCATTCCGTGAAGACGATACATAGACACCGTTTCTTCCATTCTCGTCTGCTTCATATACATTCTCATCTATATTTGTTGCAAATACAAAATTCGGAGAAACATGCGAGTTCGGCAGAAAGTGTACACGTCGAGAATCGCTGGGCAGAAATCCGTTTGCTGCGTTCGCTCTCGAAAATAGCACTGACGACTGCGTCGTCGGCGCGGTTGTGCATGTTACGCTGCACACCGGCGTAGTAACCGTTTCATGCACGAAGCTTCGCTCTCGAAAATTCGATGAGAGTATGTTATGCGCGCGTCGATTGTGAGAAGCGTCTATATGTGAAGTCGTCATTGAGCATAACGTACTTAATGCGTTTGAGGGTTGAAAACTCGTTTCGTTGCCATGCACGTAAGACTGACCGTGAGTACCGTTCGCTGAAAAGCTTGTGTGCATGGCATGTTGTTGTTGTCGTTGTGAAATAGCGGAGGCGACAATATTCGTTGAGGTGCCTGCCATGGGATTTGGAAAATTAGATGAGTGTACGTCCCTCGTCGATGCCATTTGGAAAACTGATTCCAATTTCCTGGAAATTGCCTCCATTGATCGCTGGAGCCGTGCAACTTCGCCTTGCAAATTCGATACAGCTTCGTCTCTAATGGTTACCGTTGTTTAGCCTTCATCCTCTTTCGACGCACTCCCATCATCCCCGTTCACAATTGCATTTCGCAACCTTTCTAGTAGCTCAGCCTTAAGTCCCGTTGTAGCAAGGTTTCGTTCCCTCAGTTTTTCCTTTAGTTCGGCGACCGTCAATTCTTCGTCGCTCATTTTGGTTTCACAAATATATTTATTGTTCGATTTTAAAACGCGAGTTAATAATTTTTAACCAACGTGCTAATAAAAGAGGTTATTTTGGGATAGTACCCCACACCTGAATAAATGTCAAGCTAGCGCGACTAACAATGAAACGCTGTGCATCGCTAAACGTTGAAGCTAAAAGTGATCTCTCTCTTTAATCGTTTCTAGCAAGAAACCATCTCGTAAGAGTAAAAACATAAAATGAGTACAATGAAACGTATGAGTGACAATGAGAAAGTGAGAGTGTGTTAACATGAGCAATGTACCGTGGGCGTATACTAACAACATAATAGGCAAAAATTTACAGTGAGTCAAAATGATATTGAAAACATAAAATACGATGACAATAGTTGGAAGTAACGGGATGTAACCTAATAGGTTCAAAGCATCGTAGAGGGCGAATGGGCACATTGAAAGACACTTGGCACAGAAGGTTAGACGAGCGGATGTTCCCAGATAAGAGCTTTAGTAAAAACATTACGCTGGCAGCACGACGACGGCTTTTTAAAGTTGGTAGTCCGATAATCTTTAGGCGAGATTCATACGAGGGGAGTCTTCTCGACGGATCTCCAGGAATATTACTCAATGCAAACAGCAAAAATTGCTTTTGAACTGACTCTTTTTGGTCAGCATAAACTGAGTATTGCGGGTTCTGAACGGGAGAGGCATATTCCAGTGATGGACGCACAAGAGATACATATAGAATTTTTGTTATATAAGGGTCCTTAAATTCCTTAGCCCAACGTTTTATGAAGCCCAACATTGACTTCGCTTTATTAACACATGTATTCACGTGGTTAGCGAATCCCAGCTTATGATCCATTATCACTCCAAGATCCCAGTATTCTAACACAGTATCAATTTCATTGTTATCAATCCGATATGAGATTGGAAGAGGTTGTCTTCTAAAGTATGTCATGGCCTTGCACTTTTTCACATTCAGTTGCAGCCGGTTTTTATGACACCAATGGCTAAAGCAATCAAGATCATGCTGAATTGCAGTCTGAGCGGAGATATGATTATATGAATGGCAGATTTTGACATCATCAGCAAACATAAAGATTCTGCAGTGACTTACAATCGACGGAAGATCATTAACGAAGGTGATGAGTAAAAGTGAGCCCAAATGACTCCCCTGTGGTACTCCCGATGAAACCTCAATAGGCCTTGATAGTACACTCTTAAAATTTACTCGTTGCGTTCGACCACTCAGGTACGACTTAATCTATTTGATTAACAGATCAGGAAACCCCAGCGCGTTCATTTTTACCAAAAGAATTTAATGATTTACGGTGTCGAAAGCTTTACTAAAATCTGTGTAGATAACGTCAGTTTGGAGGCCATGAGCAAAACCATCAATAATCATTGAGGTAAATTCCAGCATTTGTCACTGATGACCTTCCTTTTACAAAACCGTGCTGAGCCGTGCCGTGCTGAACCGTGCGTCTCCCTCAACCGTTGTGCACGCTCAACCCAGTCTTGGATTCCGTTTCGTAGTTCGCCACCTTCGTCTGGCACCGTCACCGGTGAAGAATCGCCACTTGTGCTGACCAATGCTTTCCTTAGTTCGTCGAAGAGCTGGCTCGGCAAACGCAACTCCCGCCCCTGCAGCACATACGCAGGACTGAAACCGGTTAAAGCCGCTATACTACTATTTATTGCAAGGGTTAGTTCGGGCAGGTAGATATCCCATTGTTGTTGGCACCCTTCAGTATACAGGGCTACCATAGTCTTCAACGTTCGGTTCATCCTTTCCGTTGGATTTTCTTGGGGAGTATACGGCGCCGTCAGCCTGTGCGTCGTTCCCCACTCTTTCAACGTGTCTTTGAAAGCCTTGCTCGTAAATTGAGGGCCGTTGTCCGAAATAAAAACTTTGGGGGCCCCAAAACGACCTAGAATTCTTTCTCTTATCGCCACTATTGTATTCTCTGTGGTGGCCTTCCGCATTGGCACGGCCTCCACCCATTTCGAAAATTTGTCCACCATGACGAGCAGCGTGGTGTTCCCTTTCCTTGACCGTGTGAGTGGCCCGATGAAGTCAGCACTTACCACCTCCCATGGCTCTTTGGCAACGCAGGTAAACATGGTTCCCCCGGGTTTATATTGGCTCGGCTTAAATTCTTGGCAGCTCCTACACGAACGCACGTATCGTCGAACGTCTCGGTACATCCCTGGCCAGTAGTATCTGAGACAAACCCGGGCGACGGTTTTACGCATGGTCAGGTGTTCTGCAGTTACCACGTCGTGGTTTTCCCGTAACACTCGGGCCCGCAGTGGTCTCGGCACGCACAGCTTCCACGCATTCTCCGGTGCTCCCATGGCCGTCGGAATGTGATGATAGACCTGTCCCTCGTCCAGCATATACTCCGGTACTTGCTCCGGATGTGCCTCGATTTTTCTTCGTAATTTAGCGATCCAGGGACACCCTTTTTCGCCAGTCACGGCCGTAGTCCCCAGTTCCTCCAGGGGTTGTCTCGACAACGCGTACGCGACTACGTTTAATTTTCCTCTCCGATACTCAACATCATACTGAAACTTCTGAAGTTCCAGAGCGCATCTCGCGATCCTTCCGTAGGGACTATTTATCGAATTTAGCCACTTCAGAGACAAGTGGTCCGTGACAATGGTGAAACGATATCCCTCGAGGTATACCCGCAGCTTGCGTACTGCCCAGATTATCGCTTAGCACTCCTTCTCCGTTGGCGAGTAGTTTTTCTCCGCGGGAATCAAGGTGCGGCTAGCGTAAGCGATCACCTTCTCCTCCGATCCTACAAACTGCGTTAATACCGCCCCCTGCCCAAAATCGCTCGCGTCGGTCTGCAATACAAATTTCTCGTTGAAATCCGGGCATGCAAGCACAGGGGCCGTTGTCAATTTGTGTTCATTGTGTGTCTCGAATGCTAGTTGCTCCTGCTTACCCCAATCGAATTGTTCGCCCTTCGTAAGAAGACGAGTCAGCGGTGATACCACGGTGGAAAAATTTGGTACAAATCGTCTATACCAAGAGGCCATTCCTAGTACTTGCCGGACTTCTTTCACCGTCGTTGGTGCCTTAAATGCCCGTATCGCCTCAACTTTCTCCGGGTCAGTATTTATTTCCTTCTCACTGACGACGTGCCCGAGGTATCAAATCTCCTTACGGAAAAAAGCGCATTTTTTCGTATTCAGTTTTAGATTTGCCCCTCGCAACCGTCGCAACACCTCCCGCAAATTCTTCATGTGCTCGGCCAGCCTTCGTTTCACGACCACAATGTCATCCAGGTATGTGAAGGGGTATGGATCCATCTCGGGCCCGATGACTCGGTCCAACGCTCGTTGAAACGTGGCGGGCGCAGAGTGTAGGCCGAACGGCATCACTCGCCACTGGAACAGCCCCCTTCCGGGTACCGTGAACGCCGTGTATTGCCTACTTTCTTCAGCTACTGGGATCTGCCAGTACTCATTCTTAAGATCGAGCGTTGGGATGTACTTCGCATCACGTAGTTTTTCGAGGATAATATCTATCCGAGGCAACGGGTATGCATCGGGGACGGAGTGTTCAATAATTTTGCGGAAATAGATGCACAGCCTCCATGAATCCGTTTTTTTTCGCACCAAGACTATAGGTGAACCGTACGGACTCTTCGACGGTTCAATGCACCCTTTGTCCAATAACTTGTCGATCTCCTTGTTGATTATGGCCTGCTTTACGGGATTGTACATGAAATACCTCTGTTTGATTGGCACATCATCCTTCATGATTATTCGGTGTTCGGTTATGTGCGATACCCCTTCTGTTGCTTTAAATTGTTTGAGTTCTTGATCCAGAAACGTCTGCATCTCTTCATCTTCCAGTTGGGCCGCATTGGTTCGACCATTCCAGAGATGAACCGGTTTTCCAAGTTCTTCCCTTGGAACTTCCGGCGTTGGCTCACCTTTCCGCTGAAAGAAAATCTATCCCCAGGATAACGTCGTCGACTGCCTCGGGCATGACAAGGACCTTTAGGAGGGCGACATCCTTTCCCAATCGCACTTCCAGCTGGATCATTTCGGTCACCGGTGTCGGAGACCGATCGGCCAGATGAACTACCACACCGCGCGGCCTCGGCGTTAGTCGCCGTCCGAACTCGATGTGCCACTGCCTCTCGGATAAAACTGCGCGTTGCTCCGGTGTCTACAGCTGCACTCATTGGGAGTCCGTCCAACTTAACGTCCGCCTGAATACGCCGCCCGTCGCTTGACATCAGACTCACTACTGTGGGGTCTTCGGGACGATCGTGTCGTCTTCGAGGCCGTCCCGCTGCACCTGAAGACCTTTTCCGTTTCCGGCTTGACAACACTCACGTGTCAGTACCTCCCGCTTACCACATCGTCGGCAGAACCGCGCCGGGGTGTTGGAACAGTCACGCTGATAGTGGCCTCCCTGTCCGCACTTCAAACATGCGGTCCGCACATTGACCATATCCGGTATAAAATGGGTTGCCTGCGCGAAGGAAACTTGTCTCTTCGGCGGTGAGGGGGGTCTCGGTAGCATTTTATCTTGGGGTGTTGAGGACGAATGGATATCTTCTTGCACTCGCTCAAATTCTTCAGCAACTCGAATCAGTTCCGCCGTGTAGCGGAGTTCGTGTCGCTTTACATATAATCGCAGACCCGCGAGGCAGTTTTCGTATATCGTGCCGAATTTTTTCTCCTCAGACCAAGACGTTGGCTTCATCATGTGTCGCATTGCAATGACGTAGTCGATGAACTCTTCGTCACTCGCTTGCTTTCGTTGTCAAATTTTCCCTTCCAGCCCCTTCAAGAACCGTGGAGGCATAAAAAAGGTCAGAAGTTCGCACTTGAAAGCTCCCCATGTGGCTAACTTTGCTCTGGGCGTTGCCCCATCTTGGCTCGCTCTTCGTTGTTGGATTGGAGTCGGCACCGTCAAATGACTCGTTGACGCGTGCCCTTGTTCGCTTTCCCGATTTTTCTCGTTATTTCCAGATTTTCCTATCCCCGAGAGTCTCTGCTCGGGCGCCATTGTAAGGTGCTGTTTTCCAACCGGGGTCGATACTCAGCCTAGTTACCAAGGTACTTCCTTACAAAAATTTATTTTTTTGTTTAATAGAAACTCTGGGGAATGTAAACTTTATAAAAGATGTTATTTTAATATTAGGAAATAAGATTCCGTTTTTTAAGGGGAATGATGAGAAAATAATTTGGGAATCGAGTCCCGACACACTACTTACTATAAAAATCTACTTTGTCGACAACTAATAACGTATGTCCTGATTTCGGACCTAGCGCTTCGTCGGCAACCAACTGCCGTTGAGAATCCCTCGGCGCGGATTATATTGGTCGCAGTACACTATTTTCCCACTGCTCTTAGTTTGTTAAAGGCAAATCGAACTTCACACGTTGGTAACAGCAACGGTCAAACTGTCGTATGACCGGGTGGCTTCCTAACTGGTCATCTGCCACTCGAGTGACTTTCAGACTGTCGCGCAATCGTACGGCTCCCAAGAGTTTTGAGACAAGTGACATCCAAACGGCCACGCGATCGTACGGCTTCCAAAGATTTATCAGGAAGCCGAGTGGCTTCCAAATTGTTATGGTTCCGTGTGCTCTTCAACCTAACCTCCAGTCGGGATTTCGCTCGCGGTCGGCCTGGTTTTTGCACTTGACGTAACTATCCCAGTTATAGGTTCATACGTACGTTGCCATGTGACATCTTAACATATTTCGAACTTACTTGCCACTTCTCGCAACTATTTCGGCTAAATGCTCATACGTACGTTGTCGTATGATACATTTAAGCATTTTAACTTACTTTGCTTTTCTCGCAACTATTTCGGCTAAATGCTCATACGTACGTTGTCGTATGATACATTTACGGATTTTAACTTACTTTGCTTTTCTCGCAACTATTTTGGCTAAATGCTCATACGTACGTTGTCGTATGATTCATTTACGTATTTTAACTTACTTTGCTTTTCTCGCAACTATTTTGGCTAAATGCTCATACTTACGTTGTCGTATGATTCATTTACGTGTTTTAACTTACTTTGCTTTTCTCGCAACTATTTCGGCTCATACGTACGATGTCGTATGATACATTTACGGATTTTAACTTACTTTGCTTTTCTCGCAACTATTTCGGCTAAATGCTCATACGTACGTTGTCGAATGAGAGTTCCCATTTGCTTTTGAGAGCTTTTACGCGGAATAGTTAAAATAGATTATAGCTAACTGTTCATACGTATGGTGTCGTATGAGAGTTTTAACGTGCTTTTGAGAGCTTTTGTGAATTTTGATATGTAGAGTGTCGTATGGAAATTTCCACGTGTTTTAAACGAATCTAATATTTACTTGGAATAGTTTATATAGATTATTGCTAACTGTTCATACGTATAGTGTCGTATGAGAATTTCCGCGTGCTTTAGAGAGCTTTTGTGAATTTTCATACGTAGAGCGTCGTATGGAAATTTCCACGTGTTTTTAAATGAATTAAAATAAATGAAATTTTTAGGTTCCGACACTAATCCGCGAGTTGGAGATTAATCCCAACGATTTACCGACGTGCAATTCCGTGAGACGCTCGAGATTCTCTTGGTCTTGAGTTTCGAATTTATTTTTCGGTCCCACACGTCGCTCTTCATCTGATACCGGCCGTGCGAAACTTCCTCACCCAGTTCGAAACCAACTTATTCACAATATATACTGCGGATATACTCACAACTTAATCACGCCCTGGGTCTTTGTGCTGTGCCCTAATCTCCGAATACTTCCTTTAAGCTGCCGTTCGTCCGCGTGGGTTTTTTTCCTTTTTAATTTTGCTTCTTTCCGCTTTTTCGTCTTTTTTCGGTTTTGACTGCGTCCGACGCTGGTTCCCCGAAAACTGCCTTTCTTGAAAAAAATTCCTCTCAACGCTTCTAGCGTCGCTGGTGGATATCGATAGTTTCGCCATCGCCGATTTTCGATGTCTTTCTCATCGGTGTCTTACTGCGGGTGTCGACAGTCGCTCTCACATTTTCTAGGCTTCGTGTAAACGTGGACTTTGATAGCTTGGTGGTTGTTACTTTCTTACAACTACAAATCTTTGGCTCATGTTATATTTCATGATCTCAACGCTTTCTTAACACGACAAAATTTTAAATTCGCTTAGTTTTTCCTTATCTGCATTGTTTCTTAAACTTCAATTTTAAATTCACTTGGTCTTAGGGTAACAAACTACTCACTAAAAAAGCTTCTGGGGTACAAAAGTCAAAATTTAAAAAAATAATATTGAATGCTCTCATAATTAAATAAGCTCACTTCCTTCATGGGGCCTTAAGCTACTGTGTTAATGTTTCTTAAAACTAGAGTCGCCGCTTCTTCCTCGGCTCCGTTTGTGAGGGTCCCTCACAAGGTTATTTGGTAAAAAAATTTCACGCACCAATTTCAATTTTCAATTTATTCAATTCAATTCAATATTTGTACAATAAGGAAACCCTTTTGTAGTACATCAATATTCACAATATCAAGTAAAATATTATAACTCTATACTAGAAATATAATAAGAGTAATGAATGCAGTGACTGACAAGAAAAGAAACAGGGTAGAATCAATGAGATAGAAGAAGCAAAAGAAGAAAAAATCAATAGAAATTAGTAATAGCCAATTTGAAGAGTCTTAGATTTCGAATTTGTCTTATTGCAGGCGGTACATTATTCCACAGTTTGACGGCACTAACAAAGAACAGTCTTGAGGTGGCAAGGTATTGATGCATAGGGATAACCAGGTTTTGAGTTCTCGGTGAACAAGCAAAAGTTAACTTACCATAGAGATATCCCCGCATGCGGGAGTTTATAAGCTTATACATAAAGAACACATTGACTTTTTTGTAAAATGTTGAAATATCACAGTTAAGAATAGGGTACGCGTAGTTAGAAATATGATCATATTTTTTAATTGAGTAAATGAACCGTGCAGCATTATTTATCACCAATCGAAGTTTTTGAGTGGACGCGGCATCCAGATTACCATAGACGAGACCACTTTATAGCAATACTGGAGTGAGAAGCATTTGGATCAGCTTTTATTTAGTCTCAATCGGAATAAAGACGAGGCCCACAATTTTCTTATAATATAATACATCTTAGTTACAGAATGATTGATGTGTTGGAAACAAGTCAGACTCCTGTTCACTTTAAATCCTAGAGATGTTACACAGTCGTCATATTTAACAGCAGCGTCATTAATATTAATAGTTGGAAGCGACGTTCATACAACGTATGAGATATTGGCAGAGCCTGGGTATTGTCTGTATTAAATTTTAGATTATTTTCATGTGCCCATGAGTTTATACTGCTGAGGTCCTCATTGAGACGAGCTGCAAGATCTTCCGAGAGACCTATTGGTCTCGATAAGTATACCTGAGCGTCATCAGCATTAAAATAGATAGAGACATACTTGCAACAGAGTACGATATCGTTTATAAACAGCGTAAATAAAATAGGTCCCAAAATTGACCCTTGCGGTACGCCAGACACAATTCTTTCCAATCTAGATAGTTTGCCGTTAGAGATAACCCTCTGAAATCTCTGGCACAAATAACTTTTCATCAAGTCAATTGCAAACATATCAAAGCCAAAGTACTTTTCAAGTTAAAGCAGAAGGACATCAAAGTTCAAAGTATCAAACGCCTTGGAGAAGTCTAATAAAACTAAAATGGTTAATTCTCCTTTATCAAACTTATCCCTAATTTCTTCTAACACTTTGAGCATTGCAGTCGCACAACTATGACCTTTTCGAAAACCAGATTGGCTCTCAGTAAGGAGTTTATGAGTTTGCAAATGGTTGACAATCTGATTGAATAGGAATTTTTCATAAACCTTGGAAAACAGTGGAAGTATGCTGATTGGGCGAAAATCTTCGGCAGCAATAGGTCCTTTCTTTTTGGCTACTGGGACGACTCTTGCAATTTTCCACTTTGTAGGAAAAATCCTGACTGTCAACGAAAAGTTACGCGTATCAACGGAACATACTTATCAAATAGATAATTTATAAGGTATGTTATATGCTCGACTTTTTCGTTTATATCAGGATACAGCCAGCAGGCATTCCATGGTATAACAGATGCTTCTTGAACTAAAGCTTCAGTATTAACTCGATTAAAGTCCCTAAACGTGGTGCCATAACTTTTATGCGGGTTATTGAAACGAATATTATAGGAAACAAAAAGCAAATCATTGTCAGATATTCCAGGAAGCGATAGTTGCTCAAAGTGGTTGACATTTGCTAGGTCCGGAACACACACTATGTCTAAAAGACTAGGTGTGTCCATCGAAAAATATCTCGTGGGAAATTAATTAATAACACACATTCCAGCACCAGATATATCATCACATAGGCTTCTGCTTTGAGTATCGCTTACCAATAAATCAATATTTAGATCGCCACATATTATTATATGCATGTATTGAGCAGCCATTTGAAAAATTTAAGTTTTGCTTTTTTTCTAAATTTTTGAAGTTACTGTAAGCCGAGTCGCCTTTAGAGGGGTCCAATAAAAGACCAACTCCCATTATTTTTTTATTCCCAAGAATTTCTCCAAACAAACCTTCCCCCTATCTCTACTCCTTTAGGGGGCTCCCATACAAAAGTAATTTTTTATGAATTTCCGCCGCAACCCCCCCCCCCCCCCCCCCACACTGTCCTAACTAGCCCCAGAGTGCCTCTAGAGGAGTCAAATGTTTTGTGGGCGTGGCAGTGAGAGGCCAAAATAAATTATTTCCCTACACCTTTCATTCGCCTTGGTGAACCTATGTTGCGAATTTGAAGCTTCTACGCCTTTTACTTCGAAAGTTACGAAAAATCTTTATATATGGGCGTGGCAGTGGGTGGGCAAATTAAAATTTTTTCATACACCTTTCATTCGCCTTGGTGAACCTATGTTGCGAATTTAAGGCTTATACGCCTTTTACTTCGGAAGTTAAGAAAAATCTTTATTTGTGGGCGTGGCAGTAGGCGGGTCACAAAAAATTTTTTCCTTTACCTTTAATTTGCCTTGGTGAACCTATGTTGCGAATTCGAAGCTTCTACGACTTTTACTTCGGAAGTTACAAAAAACCTTCATTTGTGGGCGTGGCACGGGGCGGGCCAGTTAAATTTTTTCCTAACACCTTTCATTTGCCTTGGTCAACCTATGTTGCGAATTTGAAGCGTCTACGCTTATTAATTCGGAAGTTACGAAAAATCTCCATTTGTGGGCGTGTCAGTGGGCGGGCCATAAAAATTTATTTCCTACACCTTTCATTCGCCTTGGTCAACCTATGTTGCGAATTTGAAGCTTCTACGCCTTTTACTTCACAAGTTACGATAAGCCCTTATTTGTAGGCTTAATTTTTGGCGTGGCTCACGAAGGGCGGCGTCCATTGTTTTCCAGGATATGGCCCTTTTTGTAGTTGACCAGTACACCAAATATCATTGGAATGTGTTGAGTGGTTCGCATATAACAAGCATTTTACTGAAAACACATTGTCTTCATTTGTGGGCATGGCAGTAGGCGGATGTCGCCCATTTTTACTTAGGATCATACTCCGGTCTCAATATACCTGTGTGCCAAATTTCGACTTGATTGGTTCAGCTGTTTCGGAGGAGATCCGACCACGGACGGACGGACGGACGGACGGACGGACGAAAGGACGGACGGACGGACGGACGGACAGACGGACATGTCTAAATCGATTTAGTTTTTGATCCTGATCATTTTTATATATATATGTCTATATCTCCGGAGCTTAGTTCTCCCTGTTACAAAATTCGCACAAAACTAATATACCCCGCTTACGCTGGGTATAAAAAGGTAATAATTATAACATATTATAAAAACATACCAAAAACTAATCCAATAGGTGTATGAAAAAATTTTAATTGGCCCACCCACTGCCACGCCCATAAATAAAGATTTTTCGTAACTTTCGAAGTAAAAGGCGTAGCAGCTTCAAATTCGCAACATAGGTTCACCAAGGCGAATGAAAGGTGTAGGGAAATAATTTATTTTGGCCTCCCACTGCCACGCCCACAAATAGAGAAACAAAACATAGTGCGCTCATAATGTCGGGACGCTGGGTATTTTAAAGTCGTGCTTGACCGACCTTAGCTTTCTTACTTGTTTTAAAACTGAATTTTGGGTTCCATCCCCTAACTGGCCAAATAATGACCCTTGTAGAAAAACATAAATTTTCGAGTCAAATGCCGCAAACCTCAATCTGAGACGAGTCGTGTCTTAAGTCCTTGCATGTCTCTCTCGGTCTCTATGCATGCAAAGACTCAAGAAAGGAACGTGAGAACAGTGAATAATGAGTTTCAAAAAATATTTCTTTTGAATTAACTTTATGAATAGAAACCACTTACCGATTTTAATGATTAAAGCCTCAAAAAACTCGTGATAGATTGAGGTTTGCGGCATTTGACTAGAAAATGTATTTTTTCTACAAGTGTCATTATTTGGCCAGTTAGAGGATAGAACCCAAAAATGGGGAAAAATGTTAGGGAGACAAAGTTAATGGGGGTGGGTCGAACATTTGACTCCTCTAGAGGCACTCTGGGGCTAGTTAGGACAGTGTGGGGGGGGGGGGGGGGGGTTGCGGCGGAAATTCATAAAAAATTACTTTTATATGGGAGCCCTCTAAAGGAGTGGAGATAGGGGGAAGGTTTGTTTGGAGAAATTCTTGGGGAAAAAAAAATTATGGGAGTTGGTCTTTTATTGGACCCCTCTAAAGGCGACTCGGCTTACAGTAACTTCAAAAATTTAGAAAAAAAGCAAAACTTAAATTTTTCAAATGGCTGCTTAATACATGCATATAATAATATGTGGCGATCTAAATATTGATTTATTGGTAAGCGATACTCAAAGCAGAAGCCTATGTGATGATATATCTGGTGCTGGAATGTGTGTTATTAATAAATATCCCACGAGATATTTTTCGAAGGACACACCTAATCTTTTAGACATAGTGTGTGTTCCGGACCTAGCAAATGTCAACCACTTTGAGCAACTATCGCTTCCTGGAATATCTGACAATGATTTGCTTTTTGTTTCCTATAATATTCGTTTCAATAACCCGCATAAAAGTTATGGCACCACGTTTAGGGACTTAAATCGAGTTAATACTGAAGCTTTAGTCCAAGAAGCATCTGTTATACCATGGAATGCCTGCTGGCTGTATCCTGATATAAACGAAAAAGTCGAGCATATAACATACCTTATAAATTATCTTTATGATAAGTATGTTCCGTTGATACGCGTAACTTTTCGTTGACAGTCAGGATTTTTCCTACAAAGTGGAAAATTGCAAGAGTCGTCCCAGTAGCCAAAAAGAAAGGACCTATTGCTGCCGAAGATTTTCGCCCAATCAGCATACTTCCACTGTTTTCCAAGGTTTATGAAAAATTCCTATTCAATCAGATTGTCAACCATTTGCAAACTCATAAACTCCTTACTGAGAACCAATCTGGTTTTCGAAAAGGTCATAGTTGTGCGACTGCAATGCTCAAAGTGTAAGAAGAAATTAGGGATAAGTTTGATAAAGGAGAATTAACCATTTTAGTTTTATTAGACTTCTCCAAGGCGTTTGATACTTTGAACTTTGATGTCCTTCTGCTTTAACTTGAAAAGTACTTTGGCTTTGATATGTTTGCAATTGACTTGATGAAAAGTTATTTGGGCCAAAGATTTCAGAAGGTTATCTCTAACGGCAAACTATCTAGATTGGAAAGAATTGTGTCTGGCGTACCGCAAGGGTCAATTTTGGGACCTTTTTTATGTACGCTGTTTATAAACGATATCGTACTCTGTTGCAAGTATGTCTCTATCCATTTATATGCTGATGACGCTCAGGTATACTTATCGAGACCAATTGGTCGCTCGGAAGATCTTGCAGCTCGTCTCAATGAGGACCTCAGCAGTATAAACTCATGGGCACGTGAAAATAATCTAAAATTTAATACAGACAAAACCCAGGCTCTGCCAATATCTTATACGTTGTATGAACTGAGTTCGCTTCCAACTATTAATATTAATGACGCTGCTGTAAAATATGACGACTGTGTAACATCTCTAGGATTTAAAGTGAACAGGAGTCTGACTTGTTTCCAACAAATCAATCATTCTGTAACTAAGCTGAATAATATTATAAGAAAATTGTGGGCCTCGTCTGGCTTTATTCCGATTGAGACTAAATAAAAGCTGATCCAAATGCTTCTCACTCCAGTATTGCTATATAGTGGTCTCGTCTATGGTAATCTGGATGCCGCGTCCACTCAAAAACTTCGATTGGTGATAAATAATGCTGCACGGTTCATTTACTCAATTAAAAAATATGATCATAATTCTAACGACGCGTACCCTATTCTTAACTGTGATATTTCAACATTTTACAAAAAAGTCAATGTCTTCTTTATGTATAAGCTTATAAGCTCCCGCATGCCGGGATATCTCTATGGTAAGTTAACTTTTGCTCGTTCACCGAGAACTCAAAATCTGGTTATCCCTATGCATCAATACCTTGCCACCTCAAGACTGTTCTTTGTTAGTGCCGTCAAACTGTGGAATAATTTACCGCCTGCAATAAGACAAATTCGAAATCTAAGACTCTTCAAATTGGCTATTACTAATTTCTATTGATTTTTTCTTCTTTTGCTTCTTCTTTCTCATTGATTCTACCCTATTTCTTTTCTTGTCAGTCACTGCATTCATTACTCTTATTATATTTCTAGTATAGAGTTATAATATTTTACTTGATATTGTGAATATTGATGTACTACAAAAGGGTTTCCTTATTGTACAAATATTGAATTGAATTGAATAAATTGAAAATTGAAATTGATGCGTGAAATTTTTTACCAAATAACCTTGTGAGGGACCCTCACAAACGGAGCCGAGGAAGAAGCGGCGACTCTAGTTTTAAGAAAAATTAACACAGTAGCTTAAGGCCCCATGAAGGAAGTGAGTTTATTTAATTATGAGAGCATTCAATATTATTTTTTTAAATTTTGACTTTTGTACCCCAGAAGCTTTTTTAGTGAGTAGTTTGTTACCCTAAGACCAAGTGAATTTAAAATTGAAGTTTAAGAAACAATGCAGATAAGGAAAAACTAAGCGAATTTAAAATTTTGTAGTGTTAAGAAAGCGTTGAGATCATGTAATATAACATGAGCCAAAGATTTGTAGTTGTAAAAAAGTAACAACAACCAAGCTATCAAAGTCCACGTTTACACGAAGCCTAGAAAATGTGAGAGCGACTGTCGACACCCGCAGTAAGACACCGATGAGAAAGACATCGAAAATCGGCGATGGCGAAACTATCGATATCCACCAGCGACGCTAGAAGCGTTGAGAGGAATTTTTTTCAGGAAAGGCAGTCTTCGGGGAACCAGCGTCGGACGCAGTCAAAACCGAAAAAATACGAAAAAGCGGAAAAAAGCAAAATTAAAAGGGATAAAAACCCACGCGGAAGAACGGCAGCTTAAAGGAAGTATTCGGAGATTAGGGCACAGCACAAAGACCCAGGGCGTGATTTAGTTGTGAGTATATCCGCAGTATATATTGTGAATAAGTTGGTTTCGAACTGGGTGAGGAAGTTTCGCACGGCCGGTATCAGACGAAGAGCGACGTGTGGGACCGAAAAATAAATTCGAAACTCAAGACCAAGAGAATCTCGAGCGTCTCACGGAATTGCACGTCGGTAAATCGTTGGGGTTAATCTCCAACTCGCGGATTAGTGTCGGAACCTAAAAATTTCATTTATTTTAATTCATTTAAAAACACGTGGAAATTTCCATACGACACTCTACGTATGAAATTTCACAAAAGCTCTCTAAAGCACGTGGAAATTCTCATACGACACCATACGTATGAACAGTTAGCAATAATCTATTTAAACTATTCCAAGTAAATATTAGATTCGTTTAAAACACGTGGAAATTTCCATACGACACTCTACATATCAAAATTTACAAAAGCTCTCAAAAGCACGTTGAAACTCTCATACGACACCATAGGTATGAACAGTTAGATATAATCTATTTTAACTATTCCGCGTAAAAGCTCTCAAAAGCAAATGGGAACTCTCATTCGACAACGTCCGTATGAGCATTTAGCCGAAATAGTTGCGAGAAAAGCAAAGTAAGTTAAAATCCGTTAATGTATCATGCGACAACGTACGTATGAGCATTTAGCCGAAATAGTTGCGAGAAAAGCAAAGTAAGTTAAAATACGTAAATGAATCATACGACAACGTACGTATGAGCATTTAGCCAAAATAGTTGCGAGAAAAGCAAAGTAAGTTAAAATACGTAAATGAATCATACGACAACGTACGTATGAGCAATTAGCCAAAATAGTTGCGAGAAAAGCAAAGTAAGTTAAAATCCGTAAATGTATCATACGACAACGTACGTATGAGCATTTAGCCGAAATAGTTGCGAGAAAAGCAAAGTAAGTTAAAATGCTTAAATGTATCATACGACAACGTACGTATGAGCATTTAGCCGAAATAGTTGCGAGAAGTGGCAAGTAAGTTCGAAATATATTAAGATGTCACATGGCAACGTACGTATGAACCTATAACTGGGATAGTTACGTCAAGTGCAAAAACCAGGCCGACCGCGAGCGAATTCCCGACTGGAGGTTAGGTTGAAGAGCACACGAAACCATAACAATTTGGAAGCCACTCGGCTTCCTGATGAATCTTTGGAAGCCGTACGATCGCGTTGCCGTTTGGATGTCACTTGTCTCAAAACTCTTGGGAGCCGTACGATTGCGCGACAGTCTGAAAGTCACTCGAGTGGCAGATGACCAGTTAGGAAGCCACCCGGTCATACGACAGTTTGACCGTTGCTGTTACCAACGCGTGAAGATCGATTTGCCTTTAACAAACTAAGAGCAGTGGGAAAATAGTGTACTGCGACCAATAAAATCCGCGCCGAGGGATTCTCAACGGGAGTTGGTTGCCGACGAAGCGCTAGGTCCGAAATCAGGACATACGTCATTAGTTGTCGACAAAACAGATTTTTATAGTAAGTAGTGTGTCGGGACTTGATTCCCAAATTATTTTCTCATCATTCCCCTTAAAAAACGGAATCTTATTTCCTAATAAATAACATCTTTTATAAAGTTTACATTCCCCAGAGTTTCTTTTAAACAAAAAAATTAATTTTTGTAAGGAAGTACCTTGGTAACTAGGCTGAGTATCGACCCCGGTTGGAAAACAGCACCTTACAATGGCGCCCGATCAGGGACTCTCGGGGATAGGAAAATCTGGAAATAACGAGAAAAATCGGGAAAGCGAACAAGGGCACGCGTCAACGAGTCATTTGACGGTGCCGACTCCAATCCAACAACGAAGAGCGAGCCAAGACGGGGCAACGCCCAGAGCAAAGTTAGCCACATGGGGAGCTTTCAAGTGCGAACTTCTGACCTTGTTTATGCCTCCACGGTTCTTGAAGGGGCTGGAAGGGAAAATTTGACAACGAAAGCAAGCGAGTGACGAAGACGACACGATCGTCCCGAAGACCCCCCAGTAGTGAGTCTGATGTCAAGCGACGGGCGGCGTATTCAGGCGGACGTTAAGTTGGACGGACTCCCAATGAGTGCAGCTGTAGACACCGGAGCAATGCGCAGTATTATGCGAGAGGCAGTGGCACATCGAGTTCGGACGGCGACTAACGCCGAGGCCGCGCGTGTGGTAGTTCATCTGGCCGATCGGTCTCCGACACCGGTGACCGAAATGATCCGGCTGGAAGTGCGATTGGGAAAGGATGTCGCCCTCCTAAAGGTCCTTGTCATGCCCGAGGCAGTCGACGACGTTATCCTGGGGATGTATTTTCTTTCAGCGGAAAGGTGAGCCAACGCCGGAAGTTCCAAGGGAAGAACTTGGAAAACCGGTTCATCTCTGGAATGGTCGAACCAATGTGGCCCAACTGGAAGATGAAGAGATGCAGACGTTTCTGGATCAAGAACTCAAACAATTTAAAGCAATAGAAGGGGTATCGCACATAACCGAACACCGTATAATCATGAAGGATGATGTGCCAATCAAACAGAGGTATTTAATGTACAATCCCGTAAAGCAGGCCATAATCAACAAGGAGATCGACAAGTTATTGGACAAAGGGTGCATTGAACCGTCGAAGAGTCCGTACGGTTCACCTATAGTCTTGGTGCGAAAAAAAAAAACGGATTCATGGAGGCTGTGCATCTATTCCCGCAAAATTATTGAACATTCCGTTCCCGATGCATACCCGTTGCCTCTGATAAATATTATCCTCGAAAAACTACGTGATGCGAAGTACATCTCAACGCTCGATCTTAAGAATGAGTACTGGCAGATCCCAGTAGCTGAAGAAAGTAGGCAATACACGGCGTTCACGGTACCCGGAAGGGGGCTGTTCCAGTGGCGAGTGATGCCGTTCGGCCTACACTCTGCGCCCGCCACGTTTCAACGAGCGTTGGACCGAGTCATCGGGCCCGAGATGGATCCATACCCCTTCGCATACCTGGATGACATTGTGGTCGTGGGACGAAGGCTGGCCGAGCACATGAAGAATTTGCGGGAGGTGTTGCGACGGTTGCGAGGGGCAAATCTTAAACTGAATATTGAAAAATGCGCTTTTTTCCGTAAGGACATTCGATACCTCGGGCACGTCGTCAGCGAGAAGGGAAAACACACTCACCCGGAGAAAGTTGAGGCGATACGGGCACTTAAGGCACCAACGACGGTGAAAGAAGTCCGGCAAGTACTAGGTATGGCCTCTTGGTATAGACGATTTGTACCAAATTTTTCCACCGTGGTACCACCGCTGACTCGTCTTCTAACGAGGGGCGAACAATTCGATTGGGGTAAGTAGGAGCAACTAGCATTCGAGACGCTGAAACACAAATTGACAACGGCCCCTGTGTTTGCATGCCCGGATTTCAACGAGAAATTTGTATTGCAGACCGACGCGAGCGATTTTGGACTGGGGGCGGTATTAACGCAGTTTGTAGGATCGGAGGAGAAGGCGATCGCTTACGCTAGCCGCACCTTCAATCCCGCGGAGAAAAACTACTCGCCAACGGAGAAGGAGTGCTAAGCGATAATCTGGGCAGTACGCAAGCTGCGGGTATACCTCGAGGGATATCGTTTCACCATTGTCACGGACCACTTGTCTCTGAAGTGGCTAAATTCGATAAATAGTCCCTCCGGAAGGATCGCGAGATGCGCTCTGGAACTTTAGAAGTTTCAGTATGATGTTGAGTATCGGAGAGAAAAATTAAACGTAGTCGAGTACGCGTTGTCGAGACAAACCCTGGAGGAACTGGGGACTACGGCCGTGACTGGCGAAAAAGAGTGTCCTTGGATCGCTAAATTACGAAGAAAAATCGAGGCACATCCGGAGCAAGTACCGGAGTATATGCTGGACGAGGGACAGGTCTATCGTCACATTCCGACGGCCATGGGAGCACCGGAGAATGCGTGGAAGCTGTGTGTGCCGAGACCACTGCGGGCCCGAGTGTTACGGGAAAACCACGACGTTGTAACTGCAGGACACCTGACCATGCGTAAAACCGTCGCCCGGGTTTGTCTCAGATACTACTGGCCAGGGATGTACCGAGACGTTCGACGATACGTGCGTTCGTGTAGGAGCTGCCAAGAATTTAAGCCGAGCCAATATAAACCCGGGGGAACCATGTTTACCTGCGTTGCCAAAGAGCCATGGGAGGTGGTAAGTGCTGACTTCATCGGGCCACTCCCACGGTCAAGGAAAGGGAACGCCACGCTGCTCGTCATGGTGGACAAATTTTTGAAATGGGTGGAGGCCGTGCCAATGCGGAAGGCCACCATAGAGAATACAATAGTGGCGATAAGAGAAATAATTCTCGTCGTTTTGAGGCCCCCAAAGTTTTTATTTCGGACAACGGCCCTCAATTTACGAGCAAGGCTTTCAAAGACACGTTGAAAGAGTGGGGAACGACGCACAGGCTGACGGCGCCGTATACTCCCCAAGAAAATCCAACGGAAAGGATGAACCGAACGTTGAAGACTATGGTAGCCCTGTATACTAAAGGGTGCCAACAACAATGGGATATCTACCTGCCCGAACTAACTCTAGCAATAAATAGTAGTATAGCGGCTTTAACCAGTTTCAGTCCTGCGTATGTGCTGCAGGGGCGGGAGTTGCGTTTGCCGAGCCAGCTCTTCGACGAACTAAGGAAAGCATTGGTCAGCACAAGTGGCGATTCTTCACCGGTGACGGTGCCAGAGGAAGGTGGCGAACTACCAAACGGAATCCAAGACTGGGTTGAGCGTGCACAACGGTTCAGGGAGACGCACCAGATGGTTCAGCGGAATCCCGCGCTGGCACAACAGGAGCAAGCGCGGAGCTATGACAAGCGGCGAAGGGGTTGGAAGCCCGAGGTTGGCACCTGGGTACTTGTAAAGACTCACCCGTTATGGAGTGCCGTGGATAAATTAAACGCAAATCTGGCACCTTAGTTTGAAGGGCCGTTCCAGATAAAACGTTTCATCTCGGTCTATTCAAATTCGATCATTGAAACACCGCCAACTGGATCTTCCGCTGAATCAGCAGTCTATTATTTTCCTATACCAATCATTGATACGGATATTGTGTTCAAATATTAAATCTCAGCTTAAGAGTCTTTGAGCCCAGGACCCGATGGAATACCTAGCATAATATTGAAAAAATGCGCTTATGAATTCTCTCTTTCTCTGTATTATATATTTAACGTATCAATGAAGCATGGTTTATTTCCCGATATTTGGAAGGAGTCATTTATAATTCCTATACACAAGTGTGGACCTAGATCTTGTGTAAGCAATTATAGAGGTATAGCCAAATTGAGTGCTATTCCGAAAATATTTGAACACATAATAACGGACCAAATAAGTAACAGCCTAAATTCCTTCATCACCTCAGCTCAGCACGGTTTTGTAAAAGAAAGGTCATCAGTGACAAATGCTGGAATTTACCTCAATGATTATTGATGGGTTTGCTCATGGCCTCCAAACTGACGTTATCTACACAGATTTTAGTAAAGCTTTCGACACCGTAAATCATGAAATTCTTTTGGTAAAAATGAACGCGCTGGGTTTTCCTGATCTGTTAATCAAATAGATTAAGTCGTACCTGAGTGGTCGAACGCAACGAGTAAATTTTAAGAGTGTACTATCAAGGCTTATTGAGGTTTCATCGGGAGTACCACAGGGGAGTCATTTGGGCTCACTTTTATTCATCACCTTCGTTAATGATCTTCCGTCGATTGTAAGTCACTGCAGAATCTTTATGTTTGCTGATGATGTCAAAATCTGCCATTCATATAATCATATCTCTGCTCAGACCGCAATTCAGCATGATCTTGATTGCTTTAGCCACTGGTGTCATGAAAACCGGCTGCAACTGAATGTGAAAAAGTGCAAGGCCATGACATACTTTAGAAGACAACCTCTTCCAATCTCATATCGGATTGATAACAATGAAATTGATACTGTGTTAGAATACTGGGATCTTGGAGTGATAATGGATCATAAGCTGGGATTCGCTAACCACGTGAATACATGTGTTAATAAAGCGAAGTCAATGTTGGGCTTCATAAAACGTTGGGCTAAGGAATTTAAGGACCCTTATATAACAAAAATTCTATATGTATCTCTTGTGCGTCCATCACTGGAATATGCCTCTCCCGTTCGGAACCCGCAATACTCAGTTTATGCTGACCAAAAAGAGTAAGTCAAAAGCACTTTTTGCTGTTTGCATTGAGTATTATTCCTGGAGATCCGTCGAGAAGACTCCCCTCGTATGAATCTCGCCTAAGGATTATCGGACTACCAACTTTAAAAAGCCGTCGTCGTGTTGCCAGCGTAATGTTTTTACTAAAGCTCTTATCTGGGAACATCCACTCGTCTAACCTTCTGTGCCAAGTGTCTTTCAATGTGCCCATTCGCCCTCTACGATGCTTTGAACCTATTAGGTTACATCCCGTTACTTCCAACTATTGTCATCGTATTTTATGTTTTCAATATCATTTTGACTCACTGTAAATTTTTGCCTATTATATTGTTAGTATACGCCCACGGTACATTGCTCATGTTAACACACTCTCACTTTCTCATTGTCACTCATACGTTTCATTGTACTCATTTTATGTTTTTACTCTTACGAGATGGTTTCTTGCTAGAAACGATTAAAGAGAGAGATCACTTTTGGCTTCAACGTTAAGCGATGCACAGCGGTTCATTGTTAGTCGCGCTAGCTTGACATTTATTCAGGTGTGGGGTACTATCCCAAAATAACCTCTTTTATTAGCACGTTGGTTAAAAATTATTAACTCGCGTTTTAAAATCGAACAATAAATATATTTGTGAAACCAAAATGAGCGACGAAGAATTGACGGTCGCCGAACTAAAGGAAAAACTGAGGGAACGAAACCTTGCTACAACGGGACTTAAGGCTGAGCTACAAGAAAGGTTGCAAAATGCAATTGTGAACGGGGATGATGGGAGTGCGTCGGAAGAGGATGAAGGCGAAACAACGGTAACCATTAGAGACGAAGCTGTATCGAATTTGCAAGGCGAAGTTGCACGGCTCCAGCGATCAATGGAGGCAATTTCCAGGAAATTGGAATCAGTTTTCCAAATGGCATCGACGAGGGACGTACACTCATCTAATTTTCCAAATCCCATGGCAGGCACCTCAACGAATATTGTCGCCTCCGCTATTTCACAACGACAACAACAACATGCCATGCACACAAGCTTTTCAGCGAACGGTACTCACGGTCAGTCTTACGTGCATGGCAACGAAACGAGTTTTCAACCCTCAAACGCATTAAGTACGTTATGCTCAACGACGACTTCACATATAGACGCTTCTCACAATCGACGCGCGCATAACATACTCTCATCGAATTTTCGAGAGCGAAGCTTCGTGCATGAAACGGTTACTACGCCGGTGTGCAGCGTAACATGCACAACCGCGCCGACGACGCAGTCGTCAGTTCTATTTTCGAGAGCGAACGCAGCAAACGGATTTCTGCCCAGCGATTTTCGACGTGTACACTTTCTGCCGAACTCGCATGTTTCTCCGAATTTTGTATTTGCAACAAATACAGATGAGAATGTATATGAAGCAGACGAGAATGGGAGAAACGGTGTCTATGTATCGTCTTCACGGAATGGAGAGCAGAATTGTCAGCCGGCAATAACGACAGTGGAGGCCGCTACACAACCATTGAATAGTAGTGGATTCCAGAATTCATGGAGAATTCAGGATGTTGCGAGTGCACTGCCAACATTCGATCCATATGACGATAATTTTACATCGATACAATTTGTAGAAAACATCGAACAACTGAAGATGGCATATGGATGGGATGACAGTGTGGTTCTTTTGGCGATTCGAACTAAAATGCAGGGCTTTGCCAGGTCGTGGATTGATGCCCATCCGATAATCAGGTCTTGGTCGGGCTTTGTCAAACAATTCATCGAAGATTTTCCGTGCATCGCTAATTCAGCGGACGTTCATATTCAAATGATGAACACGACAATTAATCGAAACGAAAGCGTAATCGAATTTTACTATCGTGTGTTGGCAATCGGTCGACGGGGAAAACTCGATGATCGCGCTATTGTAAAGTACGTGATAAACGGTATCGGTGATGACGGCTTGAAAAAAATGCTGTCACAAAAATTTTTTTCCTATACCTTTAATTTGCCTTGGTGAACCTATGTTGCGAATTCGAAGCTTCTACGACTTTTACTTCGGAAGTTGCAAAAAATCCTCATTTGTGGGCGTGGCAAGGGGCGGGCCAGTTAAATTTTTTCCTAACACCTTTCATATGCCTTGGTCAACCTATGTTGCGAATTTGAAGCGTCTACGCCTATTAAATCGGAAGTTACGAAAAATCTCCATTTGTGGGCGTGTCAGTGGGCGGGCCATTAAAATTTATTTCCTACACCTTTCATTCGCCTTGGTCAACCTATGTTGCGAATTTGAAGCTTCTACGCCTTTTACTTCACAAGTTACGATAAGCCCTTATTTGAAGGCTTAATTTTTGGCGTGGCTCACGAAGGGCGGCGTCCATTGTTTTCCAGGATATGTCCATTTTTGTAGTTGACCAGTACACCAAATATCATTGGAATGTGTTGAGTGGTTCGCATATAACAAGCATTTTACTGAAAACACATTGTCTTCATTTGTGGGCATGGCAGTAGGCGGATGTCGCCCATTTTTACTTAGGATCATACTCCGGTCTCAATATACCTGTGTGCCAATTTTCGGCTTGATTGGTTCAGCTGTTTCGGAGGAGATCCGACCACGGACGGACGGACAGACGGACGGACGGACGGACGGACGGACAGACGGACATGTCTAAATCGATTCAGTTTTTGATCCTGATCATTTTTATATATATATGTCTATATGTCCGGAGCTTAGTTCTCCCTGTTACAAAATTCGCACAAAACTAATATACCCCGCTTACGCTGGGTATAAAAAGGTAATAATTATAACATATTATTAAAACATACCAAAAACTAATCCAATATTCTTCATATTAGGCTCGTTTAAAAAGTAATTTTGTAAAGTTTTCGAATATGCATACTGAACAAGCTCGGTCTTGTTCCTACGGCATCTATATTATAGATTGAAGTTCATGAGGCATTTTTCTTTAATTTAAGCCTATTTTTGTATGGGGCCCCCTAAGGAGGGGAGATAGAGTGTAGGTTTGTTTGAAGAAAATCTTTGGGGTAAAAAAATAATGGGGGTCGGTCATATATATACCCCTAGGAGGGGTTTGACTGTAGTGACAGCCATTTTGTATGAAATTGTGATACAATTAAGGAATTTTTGTATGGATGCCCCCTCAGGAGGGGAAATAGGGGGCCAGTGTGTTGGGACAAAATATAAGGAAGACAAAGTTAATGGGGGTCGGTCAAACATTCGAAGACTCAAGGGGCACTCTGGGGCTAGTTAGGACAGTGGGGGGAAAATTCATAAAAATATTACTTTTGTATGGGAGCCCCCTTTTGGAGTGGCGATAGGGGGAGGTTTGTTTATAGAAATTGTTGGGGATAAAAAATAATGGGAATTGGTCTTACATTTGACCCTTCTAGGAGCGACTCTGCGTACATTTACTTCAAAAATTTAGAAGAAAAAAAATTAAAGTTTTCAAATGACTGGTGCGAGACATTTTTTGATTAAATTACCTTAAAATTAGTGTTTTATGGCATCTTTAATAAAAGTTCATCGTACTATAATACAGGACATTTTTTTGGAGAAAAACACCTTAAAAGTCATCACCCTAATGTCCATATCTACGGAGCTTAGTTCTAGCTGTTACAAAATTCGCACAAAAGTAATATACCTTGCTTACGCTGGGTATATAAACGAAAAAAAAGGTTCAAAAAAAACTTCATTTAAAGTCTCTTTAATTCCTCTTTTTTTTTCTCTCCTGAAAAAAAAATGTTAATATTACGTTTGTAGACAAACGTTGCTGTAACGTTCACTATGGACGTTTTGGAAGTTAGCTCTCTTGTATATTGTCCTAAACGTTGATTTAACGAAACAACAACACAACGGTATTTTTTTTCCAGTCCTTCTCAGAAGACGTTTTATTTGACTAATTAATATCAAAATTTTTATGCATGAAAAGTATAAACCTTTTTGATTAACTAGCCACTGGTCCCCTAATGAGGACTGTTTAAGTTATTCCTAAAATTTATAAATAAAAACTATTAAACCTAGTCCTTGCAGTCTTCTTGCCGGCCTTTTTGCTTTTCTTTCCATCGCTTATCGTCGTACATCTACCATTCGCTTTTACTAAAACTCTTCTCTTGCTAACCAGCCACTTTGAACTAAATTCAAAATCTCAGTTATTTGTTTTTTTTTTTTTTTGTTTTCTTTAAAAGATAGTACGACAGTACGGAATTGCGGTCAAGCCAGAAAGGCAAGGCCCGGCTTGCACCTCTGACTTAAATAAAACAAATTTGTTTTAAATTCTTAACAAGTATACCAATAATTGAACATATACTAAAGGAGGAATTTCCTTTTTATCCAAATTGCACTAAATGAAGAATTTGTTTTCTTGCCTTTTTCGTGTTGCAACTCTATATTTATTTATTATCTACTGATAAGTAAGAAATAATTTTACCAATCACCACATGACGACCCTACATTTTGGCGATCATGGGTACCGTCGTCTTCGAGTAACTCCGGGAAACCCATGTTTAATACACCGAATCACGTTTTCAACGATATCCCAAATTTATGATACTTCGTTATTTCGTAAATTGTAGTTATCTTAAAGCTCAACATGAAATAGGCTTTTGACTGGCGATTGGTTTTTGAATACTCCATAAATGAGTTTCAAATTCGAATAATACGCTCACGGCATTCACCTCAACACTGTTCTCTTTCGACAACTCTCAAGTCAACTAAAGTGTTTGTGTGGCATTGAAACTGACAGAGATTGCACTTTTTAAATTCGCCGCTACAATTTTTAACGTATTACGATTACATTACGCAAAATTTTATCTTATATCTTAGTTCAACCAAGACTTCATCTTCGCCACCATCGCAGAACAAAAGCATAAAATAATCTATGGATGTTATATTGATGGCTGTTGTAATAACTTCACAATTTTTCTGACTAAAGGTTCACGAGTCTCTTGACAGTGATTTGAAGATACAATTCATTCCCAATCTGATTTGCATAGCGCAGCTATTGTATACGGCACGCACTTGAATACGGTTTGTTTTACGCCGTTGTTTTAATTTTGCGCACATAAAGAATAAAATATGTAAAAGAATAAAGCCAGGCAGCGAGCAATGAAAATAAAACAACACTGTCAAAGTTTAAATAACTACTACAACGAAAAGGGGTCTGGTAACAAAAAAAAAAAAAAGAAAAAATAAATGGCGCAACAGAAAGCAAATGGCATCCAATATAGTTCACTCACACCTCAGAGGGTCTGTGTCGAAGGCGCACAGTGTCACGTCTCCATACATTTTTTGGAAAAAAATAGAAGAAATTATCGTAGGGCAACGAAAATTGGCAGGAGTATTACTATAGGCCTTGTTAAGAAATTTTGAAAAAAATCATGGAATTCCGACCACTGCCTCCCAGCCCCCCATATAACGGAAAATCCTAACTTCCCTAATTTTTATCCTAGAAAGTTGAAATTATATACATAGATTAACGGACATTCAAAAATGAGCGAAATGAAAAACAAAGTAAAAATGCCACGCCTACTTTTTAAATTACGACCCTTCAAAGTTAGAAGATTTTTAGCATATTTATCCTTATAAAAATTGTCAAAGGAAGTAAAAAATGTGAATAATTTTTTACGGCTTTGTAAACTATAATTATATATTAATCAGAAAACAAACGCAGCTTTGATCATGCGCAAGCTCTCTAAATAGTATATTTAACTGAAAACGCGCGAAAATGCAAATGATAAAGCGTCTATTCGCTGTGTTGAATATCATTGATACTATTCAAGAAATGTAGTTTGCATTGATTTTTTTTCGACATTTGGGTAGGAAAATCTCCATTTATAGTGCAGAGCTTTAAAGCAATTAAAATTTTTATAAATGCTAACAATGTTTCAATTAAATTATACAATCCTTTATTAATACTCAAGGTTTATTAAATACATATATAAATTTCGAACTTAGTTTTACAAAGACTCCCTGCCAGAGCTTTCAAATTCTGAGTCTGTTGAAATAAAAGCCTCAAAATTTATATTCACAAACGATTTACTGTTTTCATCATCATCGTTATTAAATTGAACGTATTTTTCCAATTCTTTGCACAATTGGTTTATTTTTTCGTGCGCAGTTTTCTATATTTGTGAACTTGTGGTTCAGAGGATAGCATTAGATGCTTAAAAGTATCAGTTTTTATTATTTCTCCAGAACATTTTCTGGCATTGTGTAAATTGTTTCTATTTTACAAGCAACATGTCATAATCAATTTCAATAATTTTCATTTGAAATGCACTTACACTCAAACGTGCTTCGAAACACGAGCTTAGCCAATTCGAGTATTTCGTAAGAAACCGCCCTTTGTATCGTTTGCAGCTATTCCACGGAGTGTAAAATTGCAAACTTATTACTTTTACTCTTTTTTTAAGGTAATCATCATAAATATTTTTATTTATTTAATTTATGACAAATGAAAACAGTTTCCTTTGCTTTTCCGTTGTTTTTTTGTGGGAACCCGCCATCCAAACCTGAAACAAATCGACACTTTATAACTCCGGGGTCAATATAGAAAAAACGCTCTTATTGCGAACGGGGCAAATTGATGCAGCTCATCTTTGTATATGTTATTCTACTTAGTTATTGCAACAATATTTTATAAAAACTAAAAGAGGGAAGTCAGAGATATTGAGAAATTCAATTTTAAAAATTTCACTTTGTTTCAAATTAATTCATATTGTTATTGTTTAATTTACACCAACGACAGCAATAGTATTTATAAACAAACTTATATTAATAACGGTTACCTGGTTGTACTAACTTTATATTTTTATTTAACATATTAAACTAAATGATCGGATCACAACTCACAAGTAGAGAGCAACTAAGGCACAAGTATTTATATTGAAGTTTTTGTACTCAAAAACAACAATATCCATAACTTCAGAAATTGAGAGCATGCGTGGGGCACTAGCTTAACATATTGACATAACTCTCCTTGATTTTTCTTAATATGAATACTATCTATCGAAATTCATAAAGTTATTTTAACAATTCGCACGTCGTTTTTTGGCAGTTTTTCCACTCACGTGACACTGTGAGGCGTACCGGCCTTAAGAAATGGTCCTCAGAACTCATGGAGTTCCTCAGATAGCAAATGGTCCCAATGACGTTCAAATTTAGAAGAATAAAAATTGACAAAAAAAAAAACAAGCGAGTCTCTGCGGGAGGGTTACACCTTGCGCAATGCTAAGGGATGAGTAATGAAAAAATACCAATTACAAGGGGTAAGGGGTTGGAGGCCCGACCCATATTTTGCAGAAAAATGCCAAGCCGCCACCTTCGCAAGTTAAGCTTGTATTTAAAGCATCTTGCAGGCGATGAATTTCAATAGTCTTCAACTCCAGATCCTTGGACTCTCTCCAAGGCAGAGAAATGGAAGTTGTTCCAACCAACAATCCACGGGCACGGCAGCTCCCGAGGATCGCGGCATGCATAACCGCATAAAAAAAATTCAGCTATCAGCATCTATTTGAATCACGCTTGCTACCTAAAGAACGTGGGAGCCTGACAGTTGACGCCATCAACATCTCAGAAGGGAAGGATCGGACCTCAACCTCACGTCTCGTTCTTTGACGTAACATTGGGTTCACAAATTAACCCGTCGAGTTTTTGTTACCAATGACATGGTCTTCCGCTTGCCAGTTGCGACACCAATTGCAGTCAAATGGGATCATTTGTGCCCATCACCCCCGAACGGTTATGGAATCGGGGACAGGAGTCATCAAAGATTTCTTAAATTAAGATATGAAATGAAATAATAATCTTTCTCTCTGCCTGATATGTTCACTAGAACCGTAGTCTTGCAGTAATAGTTAATCATTTTCCGCAGATATAATTATATGAACATTTTGTTAAGCCTGTTTGGTAGAAATTTAAGCTCCCGTTTGACGTTGAAGGAACTTCGCATTTATATTTTTTTTACACGCGAGTATCAGTGTAAAGAAGCGACAGGGGAGAACGAATTAACTCTGTAAGTTTAAGTTTTTGGCGACCAATTTATGATGAGAACAATTTAATTATGTAAGCTTAAGTTTTTGTCGACCAATTAAGCAGAACAACGAATTCATGTTGTAATTTTAATTGGTTTTCTAAAAACAGAGAGAAACAAGAAAACCATAACCGAACCTACGAAATTTGAATGTAGGAATCGCGTTGTGTGTCCAAAGTGTTCCGAAATTCCCTTTTTCTCGGCGGGCATGCTTCCTAGTAGGGGGAGGGGTGTAAGGAATACCTTGGCACTCCATCTGCATCACGGCCAGCAAGCCGTCGTGGCCAGCGAGCCGTTGACGACTCAGTCGCCGCACGAAGATTTCAAGGAACTTAAAATTTTCTAACGCAAGAGTCGATTTGTGAGTCTTAAACGGTAAAGAAGGATCCGTGTTTCCAGTAAAAAATTTTGTCCAGTATATTCACTTCCGCCATAAGGACTAGTGTTTTTGGTTGTTATTGGTTCCATTAAATGCAAATCCTCAGATAGGACAAGTGTCACTCGGCAAGAAAACTCGAATATCGTCCCCAGCAAGAGACTGGTGTTTTTCTTTGTCAGAGTGTCCAGTAAACTCAAGTCCTCCGTAACAACCAGTGCTAAGATTGTAAGTGGTACCAGTAAATTCAAGTCTTCAGAAATTTCTTGTGTAACTCGGCACGAAAGTTGCCTAACGTTTTCTACAAGGGACTACTGATTTTTCGTGGTTTTGGAGTACCCTTTTGTTCTGGTTGTCAACAGGACACAAATTTATATATATATACTAGGGAGCTTCGCCCCCTGTTCGCTTCGCTCACCAACCCCCAACCCTCCCACGATCGCTTCGACATCACCCTCTCTGCCTCTCTCCTCTCTCTCTCTCCCTCTCTCTCTCTCCCTCTCTCCTCTCTCCCTCTCTCCCTCTCTCCCTCTCTCCCTCTCTCCCTCTCTCCCTCCTCTCCCTCTCTCCCTCTCTCCCTCTCTCCCTCTCTCCCTCTCTCCCTCTCTCCCTCTCTCCCTCTCTCCCTCTCTCCCTCTCTCCCGCTCTCCCGCTCTCCCTCTCTCCCTCTCTCCCTCTCTCTCACTCTTCCTCTCTCCCTCTCTCCCTCTCTCCCCTCTCTCTCTCCTCTCTCCCTCTCTCCCTCTCTCCCTCTCTCCCTCTCTCCCTCTCTCCCTCTCTCCCTCTCTACCTCACTTCCTCTCTCCCTCTCACCCTCTCTCCCTCTCTACCACCATCCCACCCACCCTTCCACTCTCGCTCTCTCCCTCTCTCTCTCTCTCTCTCTCTCTGTGTCCCTCTCCCTCTCTCTCTCACTTTTTCACTCTCTCTCCCTCTCTCCATCTATCCCTCTCTCCCTCTCACCAATTTTCCCTCTCACCCTCTCTCCATCAATCCCTCTCTCCCACCCTCCCTCACTTCTCTCACCCTCTCTCCCTCTCTCCCACTTTCTATATTGGATCCATCATTTTGGTTTTCGGAAAAAAGTTAAGACTATACAAAAATAAAAGTACACGCGAAAAAAAAACTAACTTTTAATTTCAAATCATTTATTTCAAATTTCTTCTCTTTTTATATGCTTACAATGTTAAAGCTTCCTCGAATACAGTGTTTTTAATTTTTTTTAAATCTAAATTGCATTCAATTTTTATTCCCTCTCTACTTTTACATCGGCTCAACGCCACGTACAATTGCCCATGAGTAAAAATAGCTTCGTCGTTGTTCACAATTAATCCAACTTTTTCGAAATTAAAAGTTTTGTGAGCCGTTCGTCCATACGGCAACAATATTGCAGCAATGCCAGTCCAGGCAATCGTCGCGAGTTTTTTGTGTATTGCTTTGCACATATGAACTAAAGCGGTATACAAAAAAGTCTTTCCGGTACCACCAGGCCAATCGGTGAAAAACAGTTTTTGCGTAGATTTCCCGATTATCGATCTTCATGTGCATCAAGTTAGCTTGCACTTTTTGAATTTCCCGAAAAAAATTATTGTGCTGTAATGTGCCCAGTTTGTGCTTTCATGTGCCGTTTCGAAAAAAAAAATTTCTCAAGGGATTCCAATTTTATGGGGAGGTCCTTTTTTTCGTGTCAAGTTAGCTTGCACTTTTTCGAATTTCCCAAAAAAATTTATTGTGCTCTAATGTGCCCAGTTTGTGCTATCATGTGCCGTTTCGAAAAAAAAAATCCTCAAGGGATGCCATTTTTATGAGGAGGTCCTCTTTTTTTGGTGTCAAGTTAGCTTGCACTTTTTCGAATTTCCCCCAAAAAAATATTGTGCTGTAATGTGCCCAGTTTGTGCTATCATGTGCCGTTTCGAAAAAAAAAATTCCTCAAGGGATTCCAATTTTATGAGGAGGTCCTTTTTTTCGTGTCAAGTTAGCTTGCACTTTTGCGAATTTCCCAAAAAAATTTATTGTGTTGTAATGTGCCCAGTTTGTGCTATCATGTGCCGTTTCGAAAAAAAAAAATCCTCAAGGGATGCCATTTTTATGAGGAGGTCCTTTTTTTCGTGTCAAGTTAGCTTGCACTTTTTCGAATTTCCCCCAAAAATATATTGTGCTGTAATGTGCCCAGCTTGTGCTATCATGTGCCGTTTCGAAAAAAAAAAATTCCTCAACGGATTTCAATTTTATGAGGAGGTCCTTTTTTTCGTGTTAAGTTAGCTTGCACTTTTTTGAATTTCCCAAAAAAATTTATTGTGCTGTAATGTGCCCAGTTTGTGCTATCATGTGCCGTTTCGAAAAAAAAAAATCCTCAAGGGATGCCATTTTTATGAGGAGGTCCTTTTTTTCGTGTCAAGTTAGCTTGCACTTTTTCGAATTTCCCAAAAAAATTTATTGTGCTGTAATGTGCCCAGTTTGTGCTATCATGTGCCGTTTCGAAAAAAAAAAATCCTCAAGGGATGCCATTTAAATGAGGAGGTCCTTTTTTTGGTGTCAAGTTAGCTTGCACTTTTTCGAATTTCCCAAAAAAAATTATTGCGATGTAATGTGCTTAGTTTGTGCTATCATGTGCCGTTTCGAAAAAAAAAAATTCCTCAAGGGATGTCATTTTTATGAGGAGGTCCTTTTTTTCGTGTCAAGTTAGCCGGGACTTCATTTTTCAATAATGTAACGAGAGAGGCCATAACAAAGGAGCTCTCTGCCGCAAGAATTGACCCAACAATCAGCTCGTGGATTAGCAACATCCTAGAGCTAAGACTCATTACCGGCTAACTTGACACGACAAAAAGGACCTCCTCATTAAAATGGCATCCCTTGAGGAATTTTTTTTTTCCGAAACGGCACATGATAGCACAAACTGGGCACATTACAGCACAATAATTTTTTTTGGGAAATTCGAAAAAGTGCAAGCTAACTTGACACCAAAAAAAGGACCTCCTCATAAAAATGGCATCCCTTGAAGAATTTTTTTTTTTTCGAAACGGCACATGATAGCACAAACTGGGCCCATTACAGCACAATAATTTTTTTGGGAAATTCGAAAAAGTGCAAGCTAACTTGACACCAAAAAAAAGGACCTCGTCATAAAAATGGCATCCCTTGAGGATTTTTTTTTTTTCGAAACGGCACATGATAGCACAAACTGGGCACATTACAGCACAATAATTTTTTTTGGGAAATTCGAAAAAGTGCAAGCTAACTTGACACGAAAAAAAGGACCTCCTCATACAATTGGCATCCCTTGAGGAATTTTTTTTTTCGAAACGGCACATGATAGCACAAACTGGGCACATTACAGCACAATAATTTTTTTTCGGGAAATTCGAAAAAGTGCAAGCTAACTTCATGCACATTCGATCTTCCTATTGCATTTCGTGCTTTTATTTGATGTTCATTCGTTTGTGCAGACATAGATACAAACAACCGCTTGTGCTCTTCAATTAAAATATCCTCCTCTTCGACAGTGTCCCGCATGATTGCTTTTTTATTCACAACTGCTGGCATTCCAAATTGTTTAAGCGTCATACTTTCTCGCTCCAATAAATCTTGCATGATTGCAAGCGCCGTTGTTTCATTTGAATCTTCGCCCAACTTATTCTTGAACTTTTCCCATAATTCAAGTGCTTCGATCTCTTCATCTCCAGCCAACAGGTAAACAAAAAAGTGTCTCAATTTCGAAGGCATCATAACAGAAGCAGCATCACTCATCATTTCGCTTATATATTCGGGAGATTTCAACAACCCAGCTGCTCTTCCCGCTTCTTGAAATTTTGGATATTTTTTTTCCGTCGACTACCAATAATTCATCGAATGTTGTTACCCCCTTTGATTCACGTAATAATAACTTTCAACTAAAATATTCAATGTCTCGCGGCGAAACTATGTTTGCGCGTGCTACACTTTTACAATTATTTTTTCGCGCTTTCCATTCACATTTACGTTGATCCTATGTGTAATGTAATGGTAGTTGCACGTACAAATATTTCCGAGCATTCTCATCACATTTTTAAGCTCGAAATATTGAAGTAATTTTGTTGTTTTTGTTTTTTGCGCTGCCTCCAATTCTTTTCCTTCTTTAAACGTGACATGATGTTGTCCAGGTTAATGTATTGGTATCAATTCGACTGCATGATTTCGACCGTGCATAGGTATTTCCATGATGTGCCAAGCGCTCTCCATAGCACTCACATATCGCGTATCCAAATATTGTTGAATTTCATCTCGATCTTCTTTCTTCTTCGACACTGCAATTCGAGCTCGATCATGGCCCTTGTGGATATATTTGTTAATGTACTTGATGCTCTTTACTGAAGCACAGTACTCCACATTCAAATGGCAATCAAATCTCTTCAACAAATACGGGTTGTACGGCACGATCATCGAGTTGTCTATAAGGACAACTTTTCCATCCTTCTTTCCGTGGTACGTGTTAGCGTCCTTTCGGTTATCACGTCGCCGATATAGCAGAAATCCAGGTTTGGTCATATCCGTGGCCATTTGGAATTCTTTTGGAAATTTTTTGGTGCACGTCTTCTTCTCTGGGTCCCAACACATCGACTGCCTGTTCATGTGCGGACCATGAGACATGTGCTTAATAACTTTATACCACAACTACGGGTCTTCTTTACAGTTTGGTATTTCATCACGTACAAATTTATCGACGTCATCCGCATTTAATAATTTTTTGTTCAATGTGACCAATAAATGCATATGCGGCAATCCTCGTTTTTGAAACTCTATCGAGTAAACGTATGCTCTAATCGCCCCAAAAATCGTCTCCAATTCTTCAATCAATGATACGCTCTTTTTATAGAACAGTCTGCATACAAATGTTGGTACGTCGGCGGCGGTTGTTCCAGGTGGAAAACTTTTCAAGAAACGTTTTACTTCTGGCCAGTTCGGGTTGCATTTGCGTCGTGATATAACTGATTAAGAAATCGTGGACTCCCTTGATACGAACTCGGTAGAATAACAGCTTTTCCAACTTTAAACTTATCCGATGTATTGATCGAAGAATTTTGAACATGAACAATCAATCCTTGCATGTGCTCTGTTCTTAAAATTTTTTGATTCTGCCTCAAATATAAAAACCGATTTCCTTCAGCTTTTAAATAAGCATTGATCATATAATGTTGACTCAATCGTTGCGAACATAACAGTTGATTAAATCGTTATTTCGCACAGCAAGTTTATATCCGTAGTATTGACTCGGAGTTATTCTTTTTTTCGGATCTTTCTGCGTGAGATTGAAGTTCCACCCAGTTTCTCCAGTTGGAAAGAGTAAAGGAAAAAGCATAGGATCCGTATGAGGCGAATTAAAACTCAAAAAATTCGATTCCTACTGTCCCTTAGGATACACTCGAACGTCTACTTTTTGTTCAATTGACACATCTTTGCTCGAAATAATTGCAGCTACTCCTTCTCACCTTCTCTCCTTCTCTCCCTCTCTCCCTCTCACGCTCTCATCTTTCTCTCACGCTCTCTCCCCCTCCCCCTCTCCCTCTCACCCACTCTCCTTCTCACCGTCACACCATCTCTCCTTCTCACCCTCTCAGCCTCTCTCCCTCTCACCATATCACCATATCACCCTCCCACCCACTCACCCTCTCTCCCTCTCTCCCTCGCTCCCTTTCTCCCTCTCTCCCTCTCTACCTCTATCCCTCTCTCCCTCTCTCCCTCTTCCCATCACCATCTCTCCCTCTGTCCCAATCACCCACTTTCCATTTTTGAAAAAAGTCAGCCATATTGGATCCGCCACACAAAAATAAAAGTACACGCGAAAAAAAAAATTTTTTGTATAATCGAGAGAAAGATATGTTCAAAAGGGTAAAAATGAGAAGAAAGAACACTTAACGAAAAACGAAACGCGTCACGAGATACACGATATGCTTTTCGTCAAAATTTTTTTAACGTATTTCGACAGAAAATTGTTATCTCTCTCTGGGCATTTTCAACTTTCTTATACTTTTTTGCAGTTTTAAGGATATAAATTCCATCGAAGCTAAAATTTTCAATTTTTAATTTAACATTATTTTACTTTGAGGGCCATTTTAGTGTCATAAAGGTCCTATTAACAAATCCTTTTCTTACTTTTTTCTAAATTTGCAGCAAGGTTTCTTTAAAGTGGTGTTATGCTAAAGGTTTCATACTTATTGAGCAGTGTAACTTTCGAAATTTAAACAAAAGGGATTCAAAAAGATCCTGATTTTTATATTGACGTGATGACGTCTATTAAATCGATGATAGGACACTCAGCGATTATCTGACGCCGGCAAACTCGATGTGCGTTCAACATGTTCAATGTTCATTTTACTTCTAAGCAAAGCTGCTTTGTGGGAGTCAGATGCACGGGAAAGATACAAAATTTCACCTATATCACATACTCAAACAATCCTAACCCACAAACCACTCAAATACACAAGAGTGCAAACCGGTTTAGAGCAGAAAGTTAGCTCTAATGATAAAGAAAATCGTGTCAATTATCTCTAACAAGCAGACAAGGCTGAAAAATGCAAAAGGCACATTGCGTAACCTTCCTATAAAATGCTGTGTATCCTTCCTCGATTTCATGCTTTTAGCGTTTGATTTCTAAAAGCCACTGTTTAAGTTACCTCCTTAGATGGTATTAGGCCCGTAGTGCATGTACTACGACCTATCGTTGGTTTATGAGAATAAATTGTTCACAATTAAGTGAAGGAGATCAATAGCACTTGAGCTATAGTCTTTCGTTGGGATTGATTACTAGCACTTGAACTAGAATCAAATTCGAAAATAATAAATCTTTACTTTTCAGTTTTAAATATTATTCTGTCTTTATTGATTAAAAATTCTTTCTTATATACTATCATATTGCTAACGTTACATTTTTTGGAAGCAAGGGAAAGAAGCAAACAAATTCAAACTTTTCCAAACCTTGAAATAAAATCAGCTTTCTTTGCCACTTGAAGTTCATTACTCCTAATTGACAACTCAGCAAATTTGCCGTCAAGTCGTTGACGACTTTAAAGTCTTACCTAACTTTGTTTTCTTTTTATTTTATTTCTTTTGCCCTTCTTTTCTGCATATTTGTTTTTATGTAAGTCATAAGAACTCGTGCACTTCCAACGCGCTCTTGGCTAATGCATGCATGCTCATATGAGGGAATCATAGGAGCGAACATCAATTTTTGGCTTTCTGTTAATTCTTAACATACTGCCCGCCTTGAGTTGGAGAACTCAAAAATTTTTTTAGATAAATATTCGCTCTTCGGTTTTCGAATTGCTGACAAAGTGGTTTGGATTTTGAGCAAGTGTGCCTTGTTTGTTGGCTTCATTCTTCATTTACTGTTCATTCTAACACAAGTACATTAAGGAATTTTTACAATTTAAAAAATTCTTTTAAATGAACTGAGGAGTTATTACACTGGAATTTTGAAGTAGTCACGTGAGAATTTGGTCTTACATACAATGATTTATAAATATTTCTTCAACTTTATTTACAGAAAATCGTCTTTAAACTAGCATGAGGTAACATTAAATTAATTTCGTCTTGGCATAGCTATTGGTGGTTGTGTCTCCAACTCAACTGAGATTTTTCCTTTCATACAACTTCGTAGCCAGATAGCTCGTATAAGCAATCCAATCAATATTGTTGCTGTTAGGTAAAAAATAATAAGGCCGTGATGATGATACGTGACATATGTCGTTGGAAATGTAGATTCCTTGATAGATTTCACTTGCTGTTGAATCGAGACAAGTTCCCTTTAACTTCGGTTCAAACGTCTGATCTATACTGTCTTCGTTGTAGTCGCTGTTTTTGAAAAATCGGTGGAGCACCTTTCCATTTTTGATTTCCCAATATTATTGAAGGAATATCATGAATTAATGGATTTATTTTAATAACTTGACAAAAAATTGCTCCTGAAAGGTTTCTTCACCGCAGACTGCGTTCAGCTTAATTGTACGATTAGTAGCATAGATCCATTGGTTTTGGTGTTTCAATTGATATCAAGCTGTGGGCTCTGCCGAAGTTTGAAGATTACATCGTGGTGTGGTCTTATTTGTGAATAAATCAATTTCGCAGCTACCGGACCTCGAATTTTTATGATATGAAGCCTGGACATTATTGCATAAATAGGAATCTCTTTTAAGTTGCAAGCAGGACTGCAGTTGAGTATCGGAGAGGGAGAAGAAATCATCCCTATGCGGACTTATTGCAAGCAGGCTGATTGTTGTTTTGACTGCTATTAATCTGTTGTGTTTGATGGCTATTACAGGAACTATGTTAAATAATTGAAGTTCTCTTACATCGGATAGTGGAAGCTGGATTTCGAAGATGACGTGATTTTCTGCTACTACACCTTTACCCGTGATGAGGTTATAGATATTTAGAAGATTATGATTTTCGATTGGCAGTTGTAAATTCTGAGGCAAATACGATATTATTTTCGTGATTTCATTTGTGAGTTGCTTTGGAGTGAGTAAAAATGGGTTTATTTTGCCATGATGACTGTCAATCAGGACGTTCATGATTAAAGCTTGCGTACGCTGTAGCGATGACACCATGATAAACATTTGGATGGTGAGTGTTAAGATTTGGTTTGATAATTCGAGTTCGCTGGGAGTTGGGCCACCAATTGCATTAGCAGATAGAAAACTGTTGATTCGACGATCAATTTCTTTAAACTTATTTGAAGTGCTTATCTGCGATTCTTTAATTATATTGATTGTTGAGTCGATTAGCGCTGTTTGATTTTTAAGTAGCCGCTCAAGGTGATTGTCATCTGCTTTCAACTGCTTGATACTCTCGGACATTTTTTCTTGGTAGTTTGAGTCGAGAACGCCAAATAGGGAATTTGCGAGATTGCCAACGATATCCACAGCTCCTCTTTTGTTTCTTTTGACAGCCAGTAAATTAAATTAAGCATTTAAATTCTCAAGTGTTTCACCAAAATAAGAAGCCAAAGAATCGCACGTTGTGTCGTTAGTTGTGTGGTGACACAATAATTTAAGGTTTCTTAAACCAATTCCTAGAAGGTTCAACTCTTTATGATATAGTTCCAAATCGTAGTAAACTACTATATTCCAATTAGTTGTTGAAAGTTTAATTAGACCAATTTGCTCGAAGTATACTCCCGGGTTCATGTTGAATTGTGTGACATTAATTGGCGAGCATGAGACTATCGGTAACAAAAACAAGCATAAAACCGTGAAGAATAAGTTATTTTGGAAGCGACTGGCTTTGATTCTTGGCATTTCGTCTGTTACCGGCGCTTTCCGTAAGCGACTGAGTGGAATGCTGACCATCAATGAATTTTGAGTCTTCGGCGATAGGATTTCTGTACCATTCATGACTACATCATTACGTTCATTGTCACTTTGCTGCTCGCCTTCCTTGGAGCTGCTTGTATCACCTTGCGGAAAAAGAGGGGCTAGCTTGTGTGCTGCTCGTTTGAAAACGCTCTTTTGTGTCCTTACGTCGCATACTCGGACGATTCCATCATCACCTTTTTAAACCTTTATGATGCGCCCAAGGGGCCACTGCAGAACTGGTATGTTGTTCTCTTTCATTATGACCATTGTATTAGGAGAGATGTCCTTTACTGGTCCCTTCCACTTATGCCGTTGTTGGAGCTCGTTGAGAAACTCGGTTGACCATCGTCTCCAAAATTGGTGTTTTAATTCCGAGACTTGCCTCCATCGATCAAGAATTTTTGCTTTTGATTCTGTCGAGTTCACATCAACACTAGTTGTCAAATGATCCCCAATTAATGCATGCCCTGGAGTTATAGCGTTGAGGTCGTTTGGGTCGGATGACATTGGAATTAAAGGACGTGAGTTTAGCATTGCTTCAATCTCCACAATAACAGTTTCGAGCTCTTCATAAGTGAGGCTTGCCGGTGACACATTCTTCAACAACAAATGCTTTGCTGATTTCACAGCAGCTTCCCACAAGCCCCCGAAATGAGGCGACCTTGGTGGAATAAAATTAAACTCGATACCCTTTATGCTACAAACTTCATGAATTGACTCCTTGGCCCTTTTGGTATAGAAGACGTCGTTCAATTCTTCGAGCTGATTTCTCGCGCCAACGAAATTTGTTGCGTTATCGCAGAAAAGTGCCTCACAGTGACCTCTGCGACCAATAAATCGTTTCAGAGCTCCAATGAATGCATCCGTTGTCAGGTCCGTTACTAATTCTAGATGAACAGCTTTTGTAGCGAAGCAGCAAAATACTGCGAGGTATGCCTTTTGGGGTCTCTTGCCCCGAGTTTTGAAATGTACCCAAAAGGGCCCGCAATAGTCCACACCAGAATTGAGAAATGGTCGAGCTAATTCTACACGTGGCAGTGGGAGGTTTCCCATTATTTGTGAGTAAAAAACAGGCCGTGCTGGTGTGCATCTCACACAACGCTGCACTGCTGACCTTACTGCGCTTTTTCCTTTAAGTGGCCAAAATTTTTGTTTTATTTGTCCCAACAAGGCCTGCGGGCCGCAATGATAGTTTTCCTTTTGAATTTTTTCTATTAGAAGCGTGACTAGTGGATCGTTGTGTGGCAAAATCATTTGGTGATTTGCATCAAATGGTTGGGAAGATGCGCTTGTTCGGCCACCCACTCGTATGATGCCTTCTTCGTCAAGAAACGGTGTCAATGAGCTCAAGAAGTGTGATTTTGGAAGAAATTTGTCCTTTGCCAATAATTTGATGACTTCCGATAAATCTGATAATTGGATCTGACGAATGAAAACTTTTAACGCCGCATCCAACTCGATTGGTGACAAGCTCAGAAATTCAGATCGCGATCCCTTTGGAAATTTTGTATTTTTACTAAAACGCATCATGTATGCAATTGTCCTTTGTACGTGAAGGAATGAATTTTTCGATGGCATCGAGTACACCCAACAAGCTTCTCCCGTCTGATCTGCTGCCTTAGTTGCCACACTTACAATGACTGGTGTACTGCTGTCCTGCAACGATTTCTTAGGCCACAAGTCTTCCATATGATATAAAAATAGTGGACCATAAAACCACATTTGGCAATTTCGTAACTCCTCTGGTCTAAGTCCTCTCGACAACATATCAGCAGGATTTTGTTTTGACGGCACGTGACGCCACTGATTTGTCAATGAAGTCTGCCGAATTTTTATAATCCTATGTGATATAAAAGGAGGAAGTGTCCCTGGATGATGATTTATCCACGAGAGCACAATTTGAGAGTCACTCCAATAGTACGTAGGTTTGTTGATGAATTTCAAATCGTCCTTGACTCTTGCAGTTAACTCAGCTGCAAGCAGAGCTGCACAAAGCTCTAATTTTGGAATGGTTTGAAGTTTTAGGGGTGCCACACGTGATTAAGAACATAACAGATTAACCTTTACGGTTTGATCCTTTTGGACTGTTCTGACGTATACTGCGGCTCCGTACGCTCTTTCTGAAGCATCGGCAAAAGCATGCAGCTCCAGACGTGCATAATCTTGTGATCCTAGTATTTATTCGGGAATAGTTATTTCTTCCAAATGAGGAAGCTCAGTTCTGAACTTATCCCATTGCTTTTGTAGATCCGTTGGAAGTCTTGTGTCCCAATCATATTTTAGTTTCCATAATTGTTGAATGAAAATTTTTGCACTGACAATTATGGGTCCAACAACTCCTAGCGGATCATAAATTCTTGCGACGTCTGAGATAACAGTTCTCTTGGTGCTTGATGGTTTCTCCTGAATACTGGCCCTTATTCCTAGGACGTCAGTTTTTGGTCGCCATGTGAGCCCTAAAGTTTTTGTTGTTTGGTCCTCCTGTGAGTCGAAATCCAATGTTATTTCTTGATCATTTGCAGAAATATCTTGTAGAAGCTTCGAATGGTTTGCACACCATTTTTTCAACTTCATTCCGGCACCTTGAACTATTGTTGTCAACTGCTGCTGAATCTGAATGGCTTCTCGGATCGTGTTGGCACCTACTAACCCAGCATCGACGTAGAAGTTGGTGTTTGAATGCAGATGCTCCTTCTGGAAATTGCTGCATGTTATCATCGGCCAATTGGTTTAACCATCTAGTAGCTAAATAAGGTGCCGCACGTGTACCGTAAGTAACAGTGTTGAGCTTGTAGACTTTAACTTGGTCTAATGGATTTTCACGCCACATTATAAGTTGCAAGTTGCGATCATCCGGATGCACCCATATTTGTCTGTACATTTTTTCGACATCAGTTTTTAAAACATATTTATATGTTCTGAATCTTAGCAAGATCGAAAACAGTTCACTCTGCACTGTGGGACCGGATTGCATTATGTCATTTAGTGACATGCTTCCAGCTCTGTGTGCTGAAGCATCAAAAACGACTCTTAATTTTGTACTAGTACTGTCTGGCCTCAACACGTAGTGATGTGGAATATAGTACTGTGGCTTTTTTGTTTCTCGTGGCTTAACTTCGGTCATATGTCCCAATGCTTCATACTCTTTTATGAAAGATTTGTAGAGAGCTCTCAATGCATCATTAGCTGATAGTTTTTTCTCAATGTGTTTGAGTCTATAGTATGCCAATTCTCGTGTATCGCCCACTGAAGATGGATGCTCCTTGAGTGGTAATTTCACAATGAATTTTCCGTCCTGAGATCTGGTCGTATTTTGAATCAAATGTAATTCGCAATTCATATCGTCCTGTGACAGAGTCCCGGAGTTGTCTTCCAGGGAGCTCTTCTAATTTCCAAAAATTCGAAACCATCTGTTCTAATTCCGATGTAGAGTAAATTCCACAAATTGCATAAGATAAATTGGAAATTCCTACACTGCCGGCGACCACCCAGCCAAATACAGTGTTTTGCAATGTGGGTAACCCATCTCCAAGTTTGATGTTTCCTTTTGTGAGTAAGTCGAAAAATATTTCGGCTCCCAAAAGGCAATCAATGCGCCCAGGTTTATTGAATTCCGGATCAGCTTAGGTTAAGTGTTTAGGAATTTTCCAATCTTCTATTTCAATGTAATATGCCGGTTGATTGGAAACAATTTTCGGTATCACATGAACATCTACTTCGGCCGTGAATCTATTGATTTTAGATTGTATTTTGATCATTGTGCGATGATGAATTTTGATTTCTTTTTGACCAATGCCTTGCACTTGTAGCTTCGAAAGCGATGTTGATATTCCAAGCTTTCGTTGTAACTTTTCTGTGATCAAATTTACTTGTGATCCAGAATCAAGGATTGCCTTACATTCTACCGTGTCGCCATTTTCATTCATGAGAACGATTCCTACTGTTCCCAACAAAGTGAAGCATTCCTCATGAGCTGTATGGTTTGTCAAAAGGGTTACTGCATTCGACGTGGCTGAGTCCTCTTTTTGCTTCTTTCGATTTTAAGTCGCTGTTACAAGCAGAGTGGGTGAACCTTGTAGTTGATTTTCAGGTTTGTTTTCTTCCGGATGAAGAAGGGTGTTATGCCTTTTTTTGCATTTTGTACAATGACCTGATTAACAGTTATTCGATTGATGTCCTGTCCTTAAGCAGTTAGCGCACAAGTGATGGGCTTTAACGAGCTGCCATTTTTGTTTGATAGGAGCCTTCTTAAAATTGTTGCATTCATATACGTTGTGACGATCCTTTTTACACACAGGAGACTTTCCATCTGCATCTACTGCTGAGGCGCATGTACGTTTGTTCAATTTGTCGGCATTGCTTCTTACTTCCAATGCTTGAAATCTACGTTCTAGAAACTTCAAGACTTCATCTAGTGCGATAATTCTCTTGCTGTCGTCAATGCTTTGTTCGAATGCTGTTTGAGAAGATTGTCCATTTTCCGCATTATCACATGAGCAATAATAGTATCCAATATTGAATTGGCATTCCTTGAGTTTTCAGACCGTGTAGGCATTCCTTTGTCACATCATGAAGTAATTTCATCGAGGATGGAGACTCGGTTTTAACATTGGGTTGTGACAAAAGGGTATTTAGTAATGTTGAAACAAGCAGACGTTTGTTGTCATATCTGCTTGTCAGTATGCTCCATGCAGCTGCATAGTTGCTTCCAATCGATGGTAGATGCTTGATTAAATTTCTTGGTTCTCCAACTAATGATTGTGACAGATACTGAAGCCTTTGAGAAGCGCTTATGGACGACTGATGAACGATCTCTGAAAAAATGTCCTTGAATGCGACCCATTGCATGTAATCGCCATTGAATTTTGGCAGTGATATCCTTGGAAGTTGAGTGTTTCCTGTGGAATTGTCATACGATCTTGGTGCTATATGATTTGCCTGTTGAGGTTCACTACCTATGTATTGCTGGAGTTCCACTAATGCCGCCGGAACTTTAGATTCCATCTCATAATAGATTTGGAGTGTGTATTCCTCTATTTGGTTTTCATCTGTTGACTCCCAAAGAGCGGCATTGTTTTGCTCCAACTCTGTCATACGTTTTTTCAGGATTGCTGCTTTAATTGTGTAGAACGAGTGAGGATGCTGTTCATTTCGCGCTGAGTAAATTTCTTCAATATTTCTTTCCAAGGCCCGAATGAGTGCTTTTTGATTACGAAGTAGTTTTCGCTTAGCGTACTCTTCCTCTTGTTGTTTTTTCAACTCCTTGTGTTCTTCTTGTGTTGATTTTGTTTTTGCAGACGCTTCGGCACCTTTTGCCAGTTCCATTGCCTTTTTTTCCAAACTTTTGATGTAATCGACAGCCATCTTGTTAATTTCTTCATAATATGAATTTTCAAAATATTGATGATTAAGCGGCACTTCATCAAGAGCATTGACTTCTGAGTGGTTTCTGTAAAGTTGCGATGCTAACTCGTGCAACCGCTGAATTTTAGTGGTGTAATATTGGGAAGTGCGGCGCTCTTTCGGAGACTTTCGGCAGTTCTGTATGAACTGCTTTATTTCGTTCCCCAACTGATATTGGCGGCTTACAATCGTGTCAAAATCCATGGCTGAACCTTACTTTCTCTTGATTGTTTCACGATGAAAGCTTGTGCTTTTTATTCGCCAAGTGTCCAAATTTGTTGATTAGAGTGTGTCCGTGTGACACCGAAAGCCTAAATGTTGAGAGTGTGTCCTCGCGACACCGAACGCCCAAATGTTTACAGAGTGTGTCCTTGTGACACCGATCGCCCATATATATTAACGGACTGTGTCCTTGTGACACCGAACGCCTTAATGTTGAGAGTGTGTCCTCGCGACACAGAACGCCTAAATTTTAACGGAATGTGTCTTTGTGACACCGAACGCCTTAATGTTGAGTGTGTCCTCGCGACACCGAACGCCCAAATTTTTAACGGAGCGTGTCCTTGTGACACCAAACGCCCACGTTTTGAGTTAACGAGATTTAATTCGCGGCGAACTGTCCTAATGCCCTAGGATACAAATTGACGTTTTCCGCGTTTAGAAGGATAACATGATCTGTCTAGCAGATCGGGGTCACCAATGTTTAAGTTACCACCTTAGATGGTATTAGGCCCGTAGTGCATGCACTACGACCTATCGTTGTTTTATGAGATTAAATTGTTCACAATTAAGTGAAGGAGATCAATAGCACTTGAGCTATGGTCTCTCGTTGGGATTGATTACTAGCACTTGAACTAGAATCAAATTCGAAAATAATAAATCTTTACTTTTCAGTTGTCAATATTATTCTGTCTTTATTGATTAAAAATTATTTCTTATATACTATCATATTGCTAACGTTACATTTTTTGGAAGCAAGGGAAAGAAGCAAACAAATTCAAACTTTTCCAAACCTTGAAATAAAATCAGCTTTCTTTGCCACTTGAAGTTCATTACTCCTAATTGACAACTCAGCAAATTTGCCGTCAAGTCGTTGACGACTTTAAAGTCTTACCTAACTTTGTTTTCTTTTTATTTTATTTCTTTTGCCCTTCTTGTCTGCATATTTGTTTTTATGTAAGTCATAAGAACTCGTGCAATTCCAACGCGCTCTTGGCTAATGCATGCATGCTCATATGAGGGAATCATAGGAGCGAACATCAATTTTTGGCTTTCTGTTAATTCTTAACAGCCACTAAAGGGTACATTATATCCTGACTAAGCATTTCTTTTTCTTTGGATATGTCAACAAACAAATTTGAAAAACAAAGAAAAATTTCTGTATACTGTATTTTTAAAGAAAATGACAGAGCAATTCAATATTTTCACTCCCTTACAAATAAGCGTCTCGCTATTCGTTTGTATGATTGTAAGGCTGTAGTTATTGTGAAGCTGTCATGCGTTTGTTGTATTTCCGCAACAACAAATGACAGCCTTTGCTTCAGCTTTAGCTTCGTTATAATTGCAGCCTCTAAGCACATCTTAGTAGCTACCAGTTACACTCTTTAATAAAGTTTTGAAAAGAAAAGTTGCTACATCAGCATACTCTGTACGTCAAATGTATGAACTGTGCCAACTAAAAATGTAATTTTGTATGAACAGGGACTGGAAAAATTTTTAAAACAAAAGCAGGTGCTCGGGCTTAAAAATTTTTAAAGCTGGTGTCTTATAACAAAAAAATGTTACAATATATATGATGACGTTTTTGGGTTTATAGGTTCGTTTCACCTTATGGGAATAACATCTGAATTGTTTCTCTTTTGTGAGGTTATAGGAATAACACATGAATTGTTTCTCTGTAAGTAACAAAGTTCGTTTTTATTGACTTGTACAAAACACATTGTATTCACTTAAAATAGTTACAAATCCTACCTGTAAGTAACAAAGAAACAACATTCAATGTTGCTATTCACGCTGTTGTTCCTTGGTTGCTTTTACAAATTAATTTATTTTTTATTAATTATATTTCACTTGCGCACTACTTGGCATAAATCGTCGTACTGACGCCACGTGTGCATTTATTCGTGCATTCGAGCAATAAGGGTCGGCATTACTGATTTAATTTGAGCACTACATTCAATTAGCATAGAAGTACTTTCCTTACATCTCCCCCCCTAAGATAAAATTTTGGAACAGCATTTTGGTTGATAATTATATAAAGTTATTGTAAATCGTCTTCAGTCTTTTCTATATCTGTAATATTAGAGGATAGAACAAGTTTAGAGATATGAAATAAATTAGATTCTGATTTTTTGTGTCCTGTGTCAATTTCGTACATTGAATTTGATATTTTCTTTAGAATCCTGTAGGGTCCGATTTTTATTTCATCTAATTTTTCCGATTTAGTCGATTACCGTGTTCAACATATACCAAGTCCCCAACATTGAAGTCGTAATCTTTTCTGTTTTTGTTTTATATACTTTTATTGTAATTGTGGTATTTTGTGCTGTTTTCGAAGGCTTTTTTCCTGTCATTTTCTAGTAAATTATTGCTTTTGTTTTTTTTTTAACTCATTTGGTAATATTGAGGTGTCTTCACCTTGTAACAAATATTCGGACTGAACTTAGTGAACTTAGTGAACTTAGTGAACTTGCGTCTGTATATATATGTATCGGCAGGTCTGGATCAAAGATAGTTAATATTAATTGAGTGCAAAATAAATTTTTCATATTTTCAAAAGCTTTTTGACAATCTTCAGATCAAATAAATTTTTGTCCTTTTCTTAGAGGATTATGTAAAGGTTCTAGAATTAGTGAAATTTTCGGCACGTATTCACTGTAAAAATTAATTTTCCCTAGAAACTGTCTAATATTCTTCTGATTTTTCGGTGTTGGAAAGTTTCTTATTGAAATCAGATTATCTGTTATTGGAGAAATTGAGTCGTGCTTTATAATATGACCTAAATATTGTACAGAATCCAGTGCAAATGTGCATTTGGAAAATTTTAATCTGAATCCTTCTTTCAATATGTTTTCTAGTAATTCTGATAGGTGATTTATAGTATATGTTCTTCGAAAGATTTTGAAAAAACTAATATATCATCAATGTAATTTACTGTAAAATCTGAAAGTTTATGTTTTCTAATTATATTGCTCAAAATTCTTTGAAAAATAGCGGGTGAAGTTTTCAACCCGAATGGTAAACAAGTCCATTGAAACTGTCCTTCTTGGGTTACAAATGCTGTTTTTCTTCTATCTTCAATTCTTAGTGGGATAGACCAAAATGCCGAATTTATATCAAGTTTCGAAAAATATTTACAATTTCTTGTTTTTATTACTAAATCTTCGATTATTGGAAATGGTTGTGATTGGGGAACTATTATTTTATTTAAGTCTCTAAAATCTATGCATAGTCTTGATCTTCTATTTTCGTCTTTTTTATAAGCTAATGTAACTGGAGCAGCAAAAGGACTGTATGATTCTTCTATTAGATTTCTTTTTAATATTTCTGAGATTTGTTCCTCTATTTCTTTTTTATCTTTAATTGTGCATCGATATGGTCTTTTGCTGCAATATTTATCTACTATGAGACCTATTCTGGCTTCATAATCTTTTACTACGCCTATGTCGTATTTGTCCTTCGCAAATATATTTTTATATTTGTCTATGAGATTTTTTATTGCACTTTCTTCAGAGTGACTTAAGTGATTTGTTAAGACTTCGAAATCGTCTAAATTTACGTGTTCATTGAAGTTGATTTTATATGACTGTTTTTCTGTGAGATCAGAATTTGTCTGTTCTATCTCCAGTTTATCATTTTGTATCAATTTGAATTTTTTAATGCAATCTAATCCTAATAGAAAGTCGTATTAAAAATTTTCATTATTTATTATGAATACGTCTATGTATTCTTCTATATTAAATATTTTTGCTTTAAGTCTTATCAATCTATCTGATTTATACACCCCATTAATTGTTCTTAAGTAACATTTTTGATTTGAATTAATTGTTTCTTCTTTAAAATGAACTAGTTTTGAATTTATGAGTGAAATATTTGAGCCTGAATCATAAATAGCGTATACTTGCAATTTTTCGTTTAATGTTATCTTAAGTCTTATTAATGGTGGAGTTATTAGTTTTTTGGATCCTTATTGCTCGGTTCTACTTCTAATACCGAACTATTAACATGTTTAATTTTCTCTTCCTTATCTTTAAACCAACATTCATCCTCAGGATGAAAGCGTGTACCTTTGCCTTTATTTTTACAATTTTCGCATGGCATCTTGTCTGGTTTTTCCTTATTGACACAATTTTTATTTTTTTTTATATCCGTATTTTTTTTGTGAACTAAATGTTCCAATTTACCTATTTCATTATATAAGCCTTCAGTTTTTTTTAATTTTTCTCTATCAATTCTATCAATTACAAAATTTGGCATGCCAATAGCGATTAAATCAATCAATGTTCCATTATCAATACATTTTCTTATTTCTAATAAAAGTTTTTCCTTCTTTATTGCATATTCTAGTAAAGAGCCTGTTTGATATTTGAATTGTAGAGCATACCTTATTGAAGACCATCCTTTACTTGTAAATGTGTCACAAAAAGTTTTTTTCCAATCTTCCCAGCTTGCTTGAATAGTAAGCTTTAAGAGTGTACAACTATACCAATCTGTAGCACCTTTTTCCATGAACGATTTTAAAATTTCGATTTTTTTCTCATCTTTAGTTATATCAAATCTTTCGCATTCCTTTTCAAAACTAGTTATCTATTGATCTCCATTCGAATTTTTTCCATTAAATTTTTCGATTGTAAATTCTTTAGCAGATAATCTGATTTCAATAAGAAACTTTCCAACACCGAAAAATCAGAAGAATATTAGACAGTTTCTAGGGAAAATTAATTTTTACAGTGAATACGTGCCGAAAATTTCACTAATTGTAGAACCTTTACATAATCTTCTAAGAAAAGGACAAAAATTTATTTGGTCTGAAGATTGTCAAAAAGCTTTTGAACATATGAAAAATTTATTTTGCACTCAATTAGTATTAACTATCTTTGATCCAGACCTGCCGATACATATATATACAGACGCAAGTTTGCAAGGCATAGCAATAATAGTGTATAAAAGAAATGAAATTTATTAATAAAATTGAGTCCAATTGAAACCATTGTGTGACAGTTTATGTGCTGCTTGGTACAACCTGAATTCTGATATCTGCAGTTCATGTGCTGTAAGGTCTTTGAATTCAAGCCGAAATTTTGAAGTAAAAACAAAGTGTAAATAGTTTCTTATTTGCTAAGTGTTCTAGACAGTCATCAGGCAAAGGGAGGGGGTGATTGTCGCGCAGTGTAATTTTTTTTAGAGGTCTATAGTCGACGCACATTCTCATCTCACCTGATTTTTTTTCTAACCGGTACAATGGCAGATGCATTAGGAGAATTACTATGTCGAATGATATTGTTGCTTAACAAATCATCAATTATGTTTCGGACTTCTATGCGATCCTGGTGGGAAAGGCGTCGGGGCCTACGATATATTGGTAATTGACTAGTGATTTCTATCTTCATGCAAAAGTTATCAGGGCAGATGTTTTTTTTTCAGTGTATGATAGTAAGCTTCTTTGATTGCAGCACGAAAAGAGGCGAAGTCTGTTGAGGGAAGCAGTTTGTTTACGTCAAAAAGGTCCTGTTAGGATATAGGGTGCAAAGCGCTCAGACTGGTGTCGAGCGTATAGCCGCGCCCTTATTCCTACTCTCAAATACAGGATGCAAAGCGCTCAACCGGAGTCGAGCGTATAATCGCACCTATATTATCCCTTTACGAAATGAAAGAACAAGGATCAAAGTTTGTCCTTTAATTTTATTGGATAAAATCCTTCTTATATGGCAAAAGCTTACACTTTGAAGTTAATCTCTAATCCCGTGGCCGCTGGGTGGGTACGCACGTCAGAGTTGAGACATCAAAAACAGCCTGCCTTGCCAGTGGACGCTGCTCCGTTTTTATACTGAAATAGTGCTGATCTTGCACTTCCCATAATCCGCATAGTGCTGATCTTGCACTTCCCATAATCCGCATAGTGCTGATCTTGCACTTCCCATAATCCGCGATCTTTGTTTATTTTACCAGACAATGTACCGCCCATGTCGTCGTCGTTCTTGCCCTGGATCTGCTTTGAGCACGTACAATCCTCTGCATCCAGCTTCTTCAGATGCTGCATTACTTTTTGATTCACTGGCTCGTGCCCCTCTTCATGTCACCTGCCCGTCTGCGTCTGCGTCTATCGTGGTCGTCGCTCAAAAACCTTTCAGCTTCCGTTCATTTGTTTATTTGTCTTGAATATTATTGTCGCCCAAATGGTTTCATGTTTCGCAGCAGTGGTCTTTTGCATGGCGGTTGTAGTTATGCATTGATTCATGAAGAGAAGAACAGAAAGTCGGGATAGGGATTGTTTGTGCGGTTGTGACTCACAACATCCCTCCCCTCTTTGGAGAAAAGCGCTACCTTAGCGATGTTCAGAATCTTTAGTCTGGATAAGTCTGCTGGTATAGTGTCATTTGTGTTGTTCTCTGCAACTAATGTTGTTGGTGGTTTAAAATTTCTTCTAATGATTTTTATTTTGTTGTTTATTCCAAGACGAAACAATGTGTCGAAACTCATGCTGCCGCTGTTGCTTTATTGCAAGACGAAACAAACTCATGTTGCTGCTGTTGCTTTGTTGGCAAGCAGTTGTTGTTTGGCGTACAAAATTTTTTTATTTATTTATTTATTTTTTTCTCTGCTGGTGCAAGTGATTCGGCCTTGAACTTGAAGACACAGACGACCAACGTTGGAAAGCTTGCTTCTGGATGTTTATATTGTTCTGGGAGGCAATTTTGGCTCCCCACTCTCCCCCTCTTAATGTTGATGTGCGTTCTTGTCGAAAGTGTTTACTTTTTTGGTCATTTTGATCCAGGGCAGATTTGATGTTATTATGTGGTAGATTTATTGCTGATGATGTGTTGGAGTGGTGGCCACGGCTTTTACAATTTATTTCAATTACATAGATTATATTTCTTAAACAAAAACCTTCATTTGGTTTGGCTTAGTCTAAAAACTCTTATTACTATTTAAGTTTTTAATTGTAGACAAATGAATATTTCGACTTCGCTTAGTTTTACAAAAAGATTGAAATATATTAATTTTGTGGTATTAAGATTTCTCTTTTTCTTTTACTTTTTATTTTTTTTTTTTTTTTTTTTTTTTTTTTAAATTCGACGTGGCTTAGTTCCACAATAAGAATGAAATTGACATTAGTATTATTTAAAATAATTTTTGTTAAAAAGTTAGAAAATTGTTTTTTTTTTTTTTTGTTTTTTTTGTTTTGTTAAAAATTTTGGAAAGGCAATAGTTCGCAAAATTAAATGCAATGCAAGCAATAAGGTGGTTTTTTCTTTCTTAAACTGTAAGGCCATGCCCTTAAAACAACAGGCTGCAAAATCCCGGCTCATTTTTATCTTAAATTTATTATTCCTGCTTACTTCTAAACTGAAAGTTCGATTGTTTAAATGTACTTTTTTCTCTAAAGGTTGTCTGCCTTTTTTCCTCGATTTCATTTGTTTTAATATTTTGGTTAAATTTTCTCGTTCAATTTTTGATAATTTGTTTATTTGTATCTCTTTTCCCTCCCATTCTTTTTATAAATTCGCCAGAAAAATTCGAGTTATGTTTAAAGTGCTTGTTTCAAATTTATCTGTATTCGGGTTATATTCTCTTTTTCCCTTTGTAGTTAAAAAAAATTCATGAACAAATTGTATTATAAACAACCCGCAATCTATGGAACTTTGTTGCTGTGGGCATTTGGGGTATACCCACTTTAATTCTTCGTCTATATTTAGGTGATGAATATTTTTTAACTGCTCAATAAAGTATTTAATATTATTATATATATCCTCTGTATTATGTGGTTGCAATGAATCCAAGATCCATACAACATTAAGGTGGACTATGAGCAACATCCAATGATAATCTTCGCATATAGGGAAAATTAAGGTTTTAATATTATCAATATCAATTCCCCTTGTCAAAGAACGTATTCGAAATTCAGAAATACTACCATTGTCAGTAAGTCTAGCTAATTTGATCCCTGTATAAATGAATGCACTAAATATGTGTATACTTTTTTCCGATCCATGTGTAATTTGAATCCAATTTAAGAAAACATCTATATGAATGTCATTGAACCAATTATTCTCAATAAAAGAAATATATTCCCGATTTTCTATTCGGGTGTCTCGTTTTTCTATTCTGTACGAGCATGTCTGAAAAAAGTTCATTTTACTTACATAAGTATATATATATATATATTATATATATATTATTAATTATTATTATTATTTTTATTTTTTTTATTTTTTTTTTATATATATGTATATATATATTTTTTTTTTTTAATTTTTTTTTTTTTTTTATTTATTCAAAACTTTTTTTTACTTTGCCTGTGGCTTGATGATCTCTCCGTTCTCCTTCTGTGCCGCTATAAAAGAAACAAAGACTGAGAATTATTCGCACCGAATCCCCTCTGTTAGAAGCTGTTAACTGTGAAAAACGTTATTTGATGTTTATGTTTTGATTAACTTTGTTTGGATCGCCAATTGACGACAAAGTGTGCAAGTTGTTGTTCGATACGAGGGGCTGTTCAAAAAGTTACTAACTTCGGTTATTCTTCCTCTTGATATTTTTGACGGACCGTTCCAAAACTGGACTCCTCTTGCTTCTCGACTGCCAGGTCCTGATTTATTTCTACTTTAACTGATTTTCTCTTAATTATTATATAGAATATTATGACGCCTCCAATAATTAGAAGGAAAAGCGTGCCGCTTATTCCATATGTGATATTACGGTGGAATTTTAGCTCTTTTATATATGGCCTATTCCTAAAACTATTAACCACCATATCTTCGAATATGATTGGGTTATTTTCGTATTTATTGTCTGTGTTTTCTGGATAAAAAAATTTGTCTTCCATGATGGATCTTGCATTAAAAAACTTTTAGTTGCCAATCTTTATACTGCAATTTGAGAAGGAGATAAGAGCGTTCCTTTCTATTGTTAAATTCCTTCTATCGCAGGTCTGATACAACTTTAGCCCACTTGCGTTTTTTACAATTATTGTCGCCTCATCCACGTACTGAATGAAGGTCCTATTGTTAAAAATGAAATTACATTTGTTTTGGACAGCACAGTGGCGGCTTCGTTTTAGTTCTTTCAAAATTGAGTTGTCTTGGTTAGTAAAAATTGTATTATTAATTAATGTAATTATTTCGTCGTCCGCCATTATTTCGAAAAAATCTTTATTTGGGACTGCTGTAATCAGCATGATCTCTGTCTTTATCATTATTTTTGGTACTTTAATGGCAATTATTATGGAATTATCTGTATGAGACAATATTCCTACTCTTATAAATTTTAATCTGAGGAAGTCTATTTTGAATTTTTCGATCTCCTCTGTGGTAAGGATGCTGGGGTGAATTAATCCATTTTTTGCTGCTGCAATACTGTCTTGTATCAAACTTATTTTATCTTCAATACTTTTTAGTTTAAACATTTGGTCACTGAACAGGAGGTGTTTTGAAAGCTCTATATTTCGTTTATCTAAGGTTTTAAAAAATTGTCTATCTTGTTCTATTGCTTTTCTTATAACTCCCAGGGTTTCATTGAAATGGTTATTTATTACGATTTGTTTATTAAGGCCCTCAATGGCGTTATGACTATTTTCCACCGCTATTTTGAGATGATCTTCTATTTCTTGTTTATCCTGATCATCCATTATACCAAACAACCATTTGGTTGCGGTGCCTACCGCATTTATCAGTCCCCTTTGTATGCGTCTTTGTTCGAATGGTGTTATTGATTTAAGCTTAATTTGAATGGCTTTGATTTCATGCTTCAACAGGCGTTTGTTGTATATATCAGCTTCATCAATATATGTCTCTATTGAATCCAGCATAGCAGCAATTTCTTTGGGATGGGTTATATGTAAGATTGTGTATGAGTCCGCAACAATGTTTGTGTCCCGCAAGTGGATTTCAACGAATCCCTTTTGGTCTGGAATTGGTGTAGACATTAGGTTTCCCTTGGCCGCAGTAAATAAACATATCAACAGGGGAAAAATCTGAAACACAGAGATTTTTTGTTGTATTTTTAGTCTCGATCCAGATTGCTGGGATTTCAATGGTGTGTTCGTATTTTAGTTTATTTATTATATGTTATATATGTCAACAGTGGCTGAATTCCAAAATCAGCACTTTTGGTCATGTTGGGTTTTTTTTTTTTTTTTTTTTTTGTTAATATATATCGGAATTAAATGCTGTGTTGGCTTTTCTGGCCTATAAGAACCCGGCTCGTGCTGTTTGCCCTTTAAACTTTTACTGATCGTGGAGTGTGTCGGACAAAAAATGTTTTCGCTTCTATCTGGTGTTTGCTTGGTAAGTTGCAACAAATTACAGACTTCAACTGTTCACAATTCCAAATGTCAATTTATTTATTTTTTTAATTTTTTTTTTTTCTTTTTATTTTCTTTATTTTCAGATCTGGGATGCCGCTCTTAATGTTTTGGCGCTCCTTAACGATTTTTATGGATGGCCGGCGATTTCCCCAAAAATTCGGAACAAGCGGATATGGCAGAGGTGCCATCCACGATGTATCCCCGGCCGGAGGTGTCACACGCTTGCCATCATGTGTCGTAACTATCATTTGGTTGTAAACCCCCTCACGGATGAACATTTGGGGTACTACTTAGGAGATTTTTATTATTTTCCCGGTGTCCGTGATGCTTTACACAAAGTGCTTGCCAGTGTAATGGAGATCGCTCTTACGGAGGAGTACCAGTGTCGCTGGGGCATTGTTTGTGACTCCCGACATGCTCATAGGCTGGAGACCTTGCGGAAAGATGCAAAGCCGTATAATGAGGGGTTAACCTTTCGCATGAACGCCAATCGTCTTGCGTTTGAGGCTCTCGCTCCAAAGATCCATTACATGCCGTGCCTGCCACCAGGACCCTTAATAGATGAGTGGGACCATGGCCGTCACTACTTTTTTGCACCAAATGCCCCGTTTCTCCGGACCACATCCGAGAGCGACCTTACTGAATTTGGACCCAATACTGTAATATGGTTTTAAAATGAATTATCGTGTACAGTGGGTTCAATGAGTTTTCGTATTTAGATTTGATTCTTTTGAAATCAATAAAAAAGTTTTCAAATTTAATCAATAACATTTTCATCTCGGCATTTCCGAGAATATGGCAAAAGGTTTGTATCAAACTGAATGTTTAAATTGTTAGGTTGAATAATTGTTTGCACCCACAGTGCCTGGTGCAGGAAAAGATATTGCTGTTGGCAGTTTATTGCATGCGCTCGCTGCGAGCGGATTTCAAGTATGATTTCAGGAATATCACACTTCAGCCCTGCGTTTAATGTGTTTATTGCTATGTCCAGCGCAATAAGTGTGCCTGTGCGGCCAACACCAGCACTGCAGTGAATGATGATTTTTGAATGTTTATTTTTCTTTTCCGAGATTTGTTGGTGCCGCTTGACAGTGAACCAAAATTTAAGAAGAGCATGAGGGCTTGGTGAACCATTATCAGGCCAGCTCGTAAAATGCCAATGCCAAATCATTCTTGATTCCCTTGTTTTATTATTTATTAATTCTATTTTGGATTGAGTGCTATTTTTCTTCACAATCTTGCTTAAAGTTTTCACCATGAAATCGTCTGTTTTAATTACTTCGTTTATCTGTTGCCCCCAATACGGGTGACATTTCACCTTTTCGTTTTCGATGAGCCTTGTAAGCATGACTATATTAAAGCATTTTTGTTCCCATACCATGCGCCAGAAATCATTCATTGTGTCTTTAAGCGGACCTTGTGTGGCGATATATTCTTTCTTTTTCCCAAACCCATCAACAAAATTTGCATGAATGTTATTCGATGGTGAATGAAGCCTCACCCGATTCCGCTTCAAACATGGAATGTCATAGTATCGGTTTTTTGATTGGTGTTCGAGGCTAACATCGATCTTTCTCTTAACCAGTTGTTGGTTTAATCTATTATATTCTTCAGTTAGTTGCTTAATATTTGTTGTGTGTAACCATTTATTTAAGCCCTGTGCTCCCAATTGTTTAACTGTACAAATTTTGTGCGATTTTTCATTAAATGGTTTAAGTAAACCTTTATGGAAGGTTTTTTCTTTTCCTTTGATTTTTAACCGTACATTGCTCACGCTTGGGAGGGAGACCACCTCATAGGGCCCCTCCCAGATGGAAACAAATTTATTTTGACGGCTTTGGCTCTTAATCCATACCTTTTCGCCTATTAAAAAATTTCTCTGTTTCGTTTTTTTATCATAATATTTTTTTTAATTTTGTTTTGCTTTCTTTTGATTATTCCTAACTATTTCGTGACATCTTTTGATTTGGTACCTTAAAATTTTGCTGTAATCGTCTGGATTATACAGTGGGCTTGGTTTATTTTTTAATTTTACAGGAATTTCGAAATCAAAACCAAAAAGTGTTCTGCATGGTGTTTGTTTTGTCGATGAGTGTACTGTGTTGTTATGCACGTGCATAGCATGGTGTAGCCATTCATCCCAATTTGTGCCATCCTCATTGACGAAATTTCGAAGAAATTCCGCGAGACTTCTTTCAAGAGAACCATTGGCTTGGGGGTGGTAAGGTGAGGTCTGTGATTTCTTTATCCCAAGCACCTTACAAACCTCATTAAATAGTTTGGATGTAAAATTGGTTCCATTTTCAGTTATAAGTGTTTTAGGAATGTTAAATCTCGAAATAATTTCATTGAAAAAAGCTCTAGCTACTGTTGCTGCTTCTGCATCTGGAATGGCTGTGCAGACGAAATATTTTGAAAAGTCATCTAAAAACGTAAGAATGTATTTATTTCCCCTGGATGAAACGGGGAGTGGACCGACTATGTCCATAAAAACTTTATCAAAAGGTCTATGGGGTGTGTCTGTTATTGACAAAGGCATCCTTTCCACTCGAGAGCTTTTGTTTTTCTGGCAAAGTTCACATGCTTTAATGTAATTCCTAATTTGCCGTTGCATGCCCTCCCATTTATTTTGTTTTCTAATTCGAAAATATGTTTTCGCAAAACCCTTGTGGCCTCCCATTGGAGTATCATGAAAAATCTTCAGCACCTTTTGTATTTCAGTTGGGTCGGTAAGTACAACAGCTGTGTCTTCATTCCAACTGTCATTGGTAACCATGCTTGTTGATCCGTCCAAATGCTCGTGAGTGTCTTGTGACATTGATCTGGTGACTACTGTTATTGGTTTGTCTGAATTTGGAAGTCTGCTTAACGCATCTGCGTTAAGGTTGTTTTTTCCAGGTTTATACAGAATTTCGAAATCGTATTCTAAAAGTTTCAGTCTAAAACGGCCTAATCTCGTGTCTTGATCATTTAAAATTGCTATTCCTTTCAGAGGTTTATGGTCGGTATATATTTTGAAATGTTTGCCTAAAAGGTAGGTTCTAAAATTTTTCACTGCCCAAACTATTGCTAAAAATTCTTTTTCTATCGTGGAATATCGCCTTTCGGTTGCACTTAGTGCCCTACTCGCAAAGTAGATTGGCAGGTCTTGTCCCGGCTCTCCCTGCGACAATACGGCCCCTAATGCTTCGTTGCTGGCATCAGTCGTCAGAATAAATAGTTTTTCAAAATCGGGATACTGAAGTATCGGTGGGCTTGTTACCGCCTCCTTCAACCTTTCCATTGCCTCTTGGCAATCCTTATTCCAGACAAATTTTTCTTCTTTTCTTAATAATTTTGTTAGTGGCAAGGATTTCTTGGCTGCATCAGGAATGAATTTTCTGTAATAATTTTTTAATCCGAGAAAAGATTGTAATTGCTTAATATTTTTTGGTGGTTTAATATTTTTTACTGATTCTACTTTCGCTAGGTCCGATAAAACTCCAATTTCCGAACATTTATGTCCTAAATAAACTACTTCCTTTTTTAAAAATTGGCATTTCTCCGTTTGAAGTTTAAGATTATTTGCCCTCAAAACGTCAAACACATTCCTCAACCGATTTTCGTGGTCCTCTAAGTTTCTTGCATAAACGACAATGTCATCAAGGTACACAAAGCAATCCATTCCTTGAAAACCTGTCAAAATACCATTCATTATTCTCTGAAACGTTGCTGGTGCTCCTGTTAGACCAAAAGGCATCCTAATGAATTCAAAATGTCCCAAACCCGTGCTGAAGGCTGTTTTCTTTCTGTCCCGCTCATCAACCAGTACTTGATGATAGCCGCTAGCCATGTCCAAGTTGGAAAAATAACGACTGCATCCCAATTGATCCAGAACTTCATCTATTCTTGGTATAGGGAAAACTTGTTTAAGTGTAATGTCGTTTAATTTTCTAAAATCCACCACTAGTCTCCATTTCTTTTCCCCATCTTTTCCTAGCTTTTTAGGAACCAATATTATTGGGGAATTCCAAGGCGATTTACTAGGTGTAATTATGTTGTCTGCCAGCATTTTATTAACTTGCGAATTTATTTCGGACTTGTGATTTTCCGGTAATCTATATTGTCTACTGTTAATTGGAGGATGTCCTGGCTCTGTAGGAATTTCATGTTCCAACACCGTTGTATAAGAAAGGGTGTCTCCTTGCAAATGAAATATATCTGTATAATTCCTAAATACTTCTTTAATTGAATGTAATTCCTCTTTATTAAGGTTGTCATCTAAATTTTCTGAGTTCATCAAAAGGTCAAAACGCTTATCTTCGCTATCTCCTTTTTGTAACTGATTTATGTTCGGAATCTCCAAATTCTCAAATTCTGTGCCCCAATCGTAGTCCAATTCAAAAGGTTCCATTTGAATATCCGTGCTATTTGCGTTTAACACGGATACATAGCCCCTTCCCCTTTGAACTTCCGTAATTGTGCCTCCCACGAAAATATTTGGCATAATTTCCTTTCTATGAACAACAATCTCTCCTGAAAATTCTTCCATGCATATTGCCACTACTCTTGCTTCTCTAGCATGGATCGTGACTCGTTCTGTAGTACAAACCCGATTGCTATTTTTGGAACAAACAAGTGGTAGTGACGCGATGTTTGTGCCGTTTTGGAAAAATGATACATCTTTATTAATGCTGTCTATAAAGGACTTATTCCAGAGCTCATCTCTGCCTATTAGCCCATCTCCCGGAATTTTACTTCCTTTGGGTAAAACATGAAACGTTAATTTTAATTCTTCAATTTCGGAATGTTCTAACTTTACCATTCCTTTACTCCTAACATTGCCTCCGAAGGCTCCTACTAAACTTCTTGTTTCCGATTCATTTACTTCTTTCGTATTTTTTAGCGCCTCCCATTTAATCAAACTTGTGTCAGCGCCAGTGTCCACTAACAGGTTTAGCTCCTTGTTTACTGCCTTTTCACTAGGAAAAACTACAAACGCGTCGTCCGACACTGAACTGGAACATTGTGTTTTGAAAGTATGGGGGCTATTTTTAATCAGGTTCCCACAAGGTTTTGTGATTTGGCTACTCAGCCATTTGCTGCTTTTATTGAATAGGCCAGAAAAATTTTCCCTGACAATTGCGAAGAAATGTAATAGATATTATTATTATTATTATATGGGGGCTCTGTGCGCACCGCGACCCATAATGAATCTATTGTGCTACCCCCAGGGTTGTCTTAATTATTTATCCTTAGGCTCTTTATATATTTGAGCACTGTGGACGGTTTTAAGACAGACCAAAATTTGTAGGGGGCGACAAGCGCCTCCCCAAAGTTGAGGATTCTGCGGCTGGCCAGAGATGGACAGTCACAGAGAATGTGTTCTGGCGTTTCTTCATCCATTTCACAAAACCGGCATTTCGATTCGTTCGATAGGCCTATCTGTTTGAGATGATATCTCAATTTGCAGTGCCCTGTGAAGTATTCGGTAAGGATCTTTAAATCTTTTCTTCCGAGATACAGTAATCTCTTGGAGATTAGTTTGTTGGGAGTGATGAATCTTTTGGCCTGTCTTTGACCTTTTGATTTCATCCAGGAAGTATGAAAACACTTATCCTCCCAATTTCTGAGTAATTCTGCACAGTATGACTTCTGAAGTGTACAGAAAGGTTCAGGCCCGATGAGGCGTCTTTGAGCTCCCCGTTTGGCGAGGCAATCTGCCCTTTCGTTCCCTTCGTATCCCTCATGGCCTGGGACCCACCAAAGTGTTACTTTGTTGTGGTTCCCGAGGTCATTGAGGAGATTGAGGCAATTCTCTACTAGTCCAGATGAGATGTTCACAGCCCTTAAGGCTAGAAGAGCAGCCTGGCTATCAGACATTATATGGATACTGCTCCCCTTTGTCTTCCTCTTCAGAATGTAATAGATAAGATAAACATAAAACGAAAAATTGGCTCTCATCAATTCTATTACTCTTTACAATTTTTTAATTCAAAATTTCCTTGTTTACTATTGGTATGTCTTTGTCGTAAACATGAAAGACTACCTTGTCGTTGAAATGTACCTTCCGTTTCTTCTTGCGAATATTTTTCAATAAGGGTTCCTTATTAATATGTTTTCTTGTCTTTATTATTGGCATGTCCTTTTCGTAAAAATGAATTAATAGATTATCGTCGAAATGTACCTTCTGCTTTTTCTTGTGAATATCTCTCAATAAACATTCCTTATTACTGTATATTTTTGCTTTTTCTATACATGTTTTCGTTTTCTCCTCCAAATGTCTCCCATTACTTTGCATTTGGGTTTCTTTTACATCATCTAAAAAAATTTTATTTATGTCTAGTTCTTCTATTTCGTTATTATTTTGGGTTTTACCTTGGTTTGTTTTTAAACTAAGAAGTAGACTTGGCTTATTATATTCTCGTTTTATTTGGGCATTCCGGTCTATTTGCCGAGACCGGGCCGCTGGAAGTTTTTCTGATCCACGTTTGCCTTTTGAGGTGGATTGGGGCAAAATCTTGCCACATGACCCACCTGGGAACATCTGTAGCACTGGATGTCTCTGTTAGTAAAAGGTTTGTTTTCTGCATTTGCTACCCTATTCCTGTTCTCTGCTCTATTATTGTGGTCAGGTGGTCTGTAAGAGTTTGAAACTTCCGCTCTGTTTCCATCCCTGCCTTGTCTTTCGTTTTGGTTAAATGGTTTTCTATTTTGCTGTGGATCTCTTTGTGCATTATTATTTTCGAACTTATTCTTACAAAACTGTGTACTTAAATGCCCATTTATTTTGCAAATGTTACAAAACAAGGTTTTCATTTTATTGAAACATTTTTCTTCTGAATGACCCCTTTTTCCGCAATATGTACACATTTCTATATTTGGATTAATAGCCTTATAATTTTTGGTGCAATTTGCGTTAAATTGGTGTCCATACTGTGCACAAGTGTTGCAAAATGGCGTATTTTTTCTTTGGGCACAGATATCCCAAGTATGGCCTTCCCAATTGCAGAAAGAACATTTAATCATTTGTGTTCCTACTGGGGGTGGTTTGTTCATAAAATTATTCAAGTAGTTTCTTTTGTCATTTTCTGCATGGAGGTCTTCTGATTCTTCTGCTTATTTAATCAGTTCTGCCAGTGGTTTATCCTTTGAACCTTCAAGTCGGTTTTGCATATAAAGATCTTTTACACCGAAAATGAACTTATTGGTTAACAGTTTTTTATATTCGCTAAGCGCCGAAAATGCCTCTTCATTGTTCCAAGATTTTTTAAATACTGCTTCTGCTTCATTTAATAAAAATTCCAATCTGCCACCAAATGCTGATGCTCTTTCGTCATTCTGTTGCTCTGAGCTTGCTATTTCTGATCTAATAGTTTCAAGGGTTCGTTTTTTCAAAAATTCTCTTTTTATCAAATCACTAAGTTCATCTAAGGAACTAATTGATCTTAGGCTTACTTTCAAGTAGGCCATGCCTCCAAGCTTAACTCTTGATTGTTTGATCCCGAAAAGTATGGTACTAGTCGATTGACATTTTCCATTAATTCATCTACTTGTGGTGGATTTGACATGGTTAAACTAATTGATGGTAAATTTAGATTTGTGGGTGTCAAGGAGTTTTCTGTGTCAGTAGTTACGTTTGAGCGTGTTGGAAGAATGAGATTATCCGTGTTCGTTCTGGTTTTTCGTACTGGGTTAGGGCTTGGAGAATTAGCGGTGTCACATACGTTTTTCAGAGCGACTCTCAATTCTCTTACTTCCTGTTTTAAATATCTTACTTCTTCTTCGCTTTGCTTTAAGCGCTCTTTGTCCTTTTCTACGGTCTGTGCTAACTCGTTTCCGACTGCTTTACTCAGTGTTTCCTTTAAGTCTTGATTATCTCTTTCCGATTCGTCAATTAAATTATTTTGTACGTCTATCTGTTTTCTCAAATTTTTGCACTCTTTCGTTAAACCACGAATCGTTTGTTCTAGTGATTGAATTTTTTCTTCAGTGGCCTGTTCCGACGCACCTACTGTATTTTTTACTTGATTGATTAAAAACGTTGCTTCTTCAATTCTTGAAAATTGTCCTAACACTATTTGGTCTTTTAATAATTGAGAAATTTCCTTGCTCAGATTTGTTTGTATTACTAGTTCCTTTGCTTCTCTCAAAATTATTTCTGAATCGTTCTCGAATTCTTTTAATTTTCCTTTTAGTGATTCCAGTTCTTTGGCCATATGGCTTGATCAATATATTAATAGTTAAGCAAAAAATATTTCCAACAGACAGGATTCAGTACTATCAACCTGAATAAATTTTAATGCACTCACCGTTTTGATTTTCTTGTTTTCCGAATACATTTTTGCTTTTTCGACTTCTGCTATTTGGTTATATCTGCGTTCAACTGCTACCGTAGTGTTTTTATTTAATTAAAATACTTTGTATTTCACTTTTCTTTTGCCAGACACAAATGATTTTTCAAAATTTACAATTACAAAAAAAATTCGTTGTGTTTTACCATATGGCTTGATCAATATATTAATATTTAAGCAAAAAATATTTCCAACAGACAGGATTCAGTACTATCAACCTGAATAAATTTTTATGCACTCACCGTTTTGATTTTCTTGTTTTCCGAATACATTTTTGCTTTTTCGACTTCTGCCAAAAAAAATTCGTTGTGATTTACCATGCAATCTTCCCACGAATTATTCTTCGGATTTTCTTGGTAGCAACTAGTTGCTGTTTAAAACTGGTACAGTTCCCATTCAATGCGATTTACTGTAGCCCTTCATGCATGCACACTTAAGGTGATCAATTTTTCCACAGTTGCCTCCAATGTCCTTCTGCTAAGATATACCGGCACCTATCGTTTAATAACGACCGCCGCCAGCATAGGCTCAGCTCCAAAAAGTACAAAATGCTATGCGGTTAATGTTTTGCACGTCGGTGATAACTAGTTACCGTTTAAAACTGACACAGTTCCAACTTAGCAAAACCCGCAGAGTTTATTTGCAATTTTCTTGTAAAAAATTATTGGAGAACTCTGTTCGAATCCAACTGAAAGTCAGTCGAATACCGGCTGCGCCAATTATTGTTACGATATAGGGTGCAAAGCGCTCAGACTGGTGTCGAGCGTATAGCCGCGCCCTTAATCCTACTCTCAAATACAGGATGCAAAGCGCTCAACCGGAGTCGAGCGTATAATCGCACCTATATTATCCCTTTACGAAATGAAAGAACAAGGATCAAAGTTTGTCCTTTAATTTTATTGGATAAAATCCTTCTTATATGGCAAAAGCTTACACTTTGAAGTTAATCTCTAATCGCCGTGGCCGCTGGGTGGGTACGCACGTCAGAGTTGAGACAACAAAAACAGTCTGCCTTTCCAGTGGACGCTGCTCCGTTTTTATACTGAAATAGTGCTGATCTTGCACTTCCCATAATCCGCATAGTGCTGATCTTGCACTTCCCATAATCCGCATAGTGCTGATCTTGCACTTCCCATAATCCGCGATCTTTGTTTATTTTACCAGACAATGTACCGCCCATGTCGTCGTCGTTCTTGCCCTGGATATGCTTTGAGCACGTACAATCGTCTGCATCCAGCTTCTTCAGATGCTGCATTACTTTTTGATTCACTGGCTCGTGCCCCTCCTCATGTCACCTGCCCATCTGCGTCTGCGTCTATCGTGGTCGTCGCTCAAAAACCTTTCAGCTCCCGTTCATTTGTTTATTTGTCTTGAATATTATTGTCGCCCAAATGGTTTCATGTTTCGCAGCTGTGGTTTTTTGCATTGCGGTTGAAGTTATGCATTGATTCAAGAAGAGAAGAACAGAAAGTCGGGATAGGGATTGTTTGTGCGGTTGTGACTCACAACAGTCCTCACTATCTAAGTTTGTATTAATAGCACATAATTGCTCAAAGAATTCTATACTATGTTCGACTGGTTTGTCAGACACTATCAGATTGCCGTGCAAAGTAACTCCCGTATGATCAATACATTTAAAATTGTGAGTTTCTGAAGACCTAAGAATTCCAAATGAAATAAGTTTGTTTTTTAATTCCGAATTAATTATAGATTTGCGATTGTATTTTACTATAAGGTGTTTTTTATATTGGTTTCGAATTCCAAATAGTTTAATGTTTGCTTTTGCAAGTAAGTCACGACCGATTATTAAAGGCACAAATAACAGATCGTCTGCGATAGCAATAAAAAAAATTTAAGAATTTTATTATTTAATTTAAGAAGTCCGGAAGTTTCGTCATAGGACATCAATTGTGTGTTCCCAATGCCGCGGTATGGGGTTTTGAATGGTGCTTGATCATTGAAATTCTTGACTTATGATCGTCGCACGAAACATCTAGGGCTACCCGAATCGAGAAGGGAAAAAATGTTTTCGAAAATGGCATTCTTAAGGTCACAACATCCCAAAGACACACTTACCATTTGAGTTGCGTTAAGTTCCTTTACAGTCTCGTCATCTTGTTCGATAAGGCCCACATTTCGGTTCGGATCAGATTGCCTCGGTTGTGCTGGTCGGAGCGGACAGTTGCGGTAAACGTGTGTAAGTTGTCCACATTTGAAGCAGGATCCGTCAGGTCGCTTTGGCATGAGACAGGCACTCTGGTAATGTCCGTAGCGTGAACAGTTGAAGCATCGAATGGACATCTCAGTCGAGTCTGCAGTTTGAACTGGTGACTTCACAGCAGTGGGCGACGGTGTAGCAGCAGGTTTGGCAATTGTACGCTGGGCAATCGACGGATGCAATTTTTCGAAGCGCGTCACCAAGGTTTTTAGTTCGCGCATGTTCTTGGCGCTATACAGCATAATTGCGCTAGTGGACGAATTACCCGTTCCACGGACGATTCCTCCAATGATAATGTCCACTTATTCCTCTTCAGCAATATTGGCACGAGAAGCGATTTCTTGCATTTCAATTACAAAACGGTGAACAGACTCCGTTTGCTTGAGTTTTCGTGCACGCAGTTGGTTGTAAATTTCGTTCGCAGAATGCTTGCGACCAAATTCCTCAATTAAAGCAGTGCGTAGCGTTTCATAGTTGTGCGTGGAAATGGTACGAGTGAGAATCTTTGCTGTTCCTTCGAGCAGTCGGCGCGTGGCAATGAATCGAGCTAAGTCATCCAGTTGAAGAATGTTGAATGCATCTTCCAGGTCATCAGACCACTTATGTACATCATAACTATCGTCAGCGCTAAATTTTGGTACCATCGTTTCGATGACACTGAGATCTATATGCACATTAGGTACAGAAGAGCGAAAAGCTTGACGTAAGTCGGCGACTTCTCGTTGCAACAGCAGTAAGTCACGCTCCTTTCGCAATTGCAGAATTTCTTCGTTGACTTTGACGGCATTTTTGGTCAGAGCAGCGCATATTGGGACGGAGGCGGAAGCATCGACTTTTGGGACGGCAGCAGAAGGACCGTCAGCGCAACATTTCGTCTGTGGAGTGGCAGAGCTCGAGGCATCAGTAGAAGCAGCATCAGCGTTCATCGGAGCAGCAGTAATAAGCGCAGCAGGAGCAGCAGCAGCAACAGGCGCAGCAGAAGCATCAGACATAGCGCTGGGGGAAGCAAAAAGGGTGAATTGGCGATCGGGAGTAAAAGCACCGGTGTTTAGAGCAGTAGGTTTTAGGAGGAGATTATCCGAATCAGCAGTGGATCGTTGGACCGCCGGCAATTGCTCGAATAATTCGCGGACCTGCGACATCGTGGCGTTCGGCGGCACAGCAACTCCATGGTGTTCCAACACCAGAAGCATATCAGGTTTGGATACGCAGGATTGTAGTCGAATAGACAATTTTTATTAAAAAAAGAATTATTAGGCGTTTGATGCGTTTAGACAATGGCAATGTAAATTTAGAAAACGACTTACTCCCACGAGCGCAGATCTAAAAAGAAAGAAAACAGCCGTGTTATAGTATAAAGCCATGTTATATTGATTCAGCGTTGCATGTTAAGATTATGCTATATAAAGTCTTATTATATGGCTTCAGAGTTGCCTGCTAAGGCTATATAACATGGCTTAAGGCTGTATAATATCGTTTAAGGCTGAGTTATATAGCTTAAGGCCACGTTATATTGTTAAAGGCTAAGTTATATGGCTTAAGGCCACATTATATTGTTTAAGGCTAAATTATATGTGTTGAGGCTATATTATATATTCTAAGGCCAGGTCTGCACTACTCAACATAGGGTTACGACTACATGTCCAAAATTTTATCTCAGATTTTGATCAAACTTTTCGCATAGGCTTTTGATTAAGGAGTGAAGAAAATTCTGCAAGTTTCATCAAAATCGGAGACGGTCATCAAATCGAGCTTGACACTCGTGCTCCCTCGTCATCCCATAGTACTTAGAATGAAATTTTCGTGTCAAAATTTTTATCTCAGAATTTGATCAAACTTTGCGCAAAGGCTTTTGATTAAGGAGCCAAGAATATTCTGTAAGTTTCATCAAAATCGGAGACGGTCATAAAATTGAGCTTGACATTCGTGCTCCCTCCTCATCCCATAGTACTTAGAATGAAATTTTCGTGTCCAAAATTTTATCTCAGATTTTGATCAAACTTTTCGCAAAGGCTTTTGATTAAGGAGTCAAGAATATTCTGCAAGTTTCATCAAAATCGGAGACGGTCATCAAATCGAGCTTGACACTCGTGCTCCCTCGTCATCCCATAGTACTTAGAATGAAATTTTCGTGTCAAAATTTTTATCTCAGAATATGATCAAACTTTGTGCAAAGGCTTTTGATTAAGGAGCCAAGAATATTCTGCAAGTTTCATCAAAATCGGAGACGGTCATAAAATCGAGCTTGACACTCGTGCTCCCTCCTCATCCCATAGTACATAGAATGAAATTTTCGTGTCAACATTTTTATCTCAGAATATGATCAAATTTTGTGCAAAGGCTTTTGATTAAGGAGCCAAGAGTATTCTGCAAGTTTCATCAAAATCGGGGACGGTCATAAAATCGAGGTTGACACTCGTGCTCCCTCCTCATCCCATAGTACATAGAAAGAAATTTTCGTGTCAAAATTTTTATCTCAGAATTTGATCAAACTTTGCGAAAAGGCTTTTGACTAAGGAGCCAAGAATATTCTGCAAGTTTCATCAAAATCGGAGACGGTCATAAAATTGGGCTTGACATTCGTGCTCCCTCCTCATCCCATAGTACTTAGAATGAAATTTTCGTGTCAACATTTTTATCTCAGAATATGATCAAATTTTGTGCAAAGGCTTTTGATTAAGGAGCCAAGAATATTCTGCAAGTTTCATCAAAATCGGAGACGGTCATAAAATCGAGCTTGACACTCGCGCTCCCTCCTCATCCCATAGTACATAGAATGAAATTTTCGTGTCCAAAATTTTATCTCAGATTTTGATCAAACTTTTCGCATAGGCTTTTGATAAAGGAGTCAAGAGTATTCTGCAAGTTTCATCAAAATCGGAGACGGTCATAAAATCGAGGTTGACACTCGTGCTCCCTCCTCATCCCATAGTACATAGAAAGAAATTTTCGTGTCAAAATTTTTATCTCAGAATTTGATCAAACTTTGCGAAAAGGCTTTTGACTAAGGAGCCAAGAATATTCTGCAAGTTTCATCAAAATCGGAGACGGTCATAAAATTGGGCTTGACATTCGTGCTCCCTCCTCATCCCATAGTACTTAGAATAAAATTTTTGTGTCAAAATTTTTATCTCAGAATTTGATCAAACTTTGCGCAAAGGCTTTTGATTAAGGAGTCAAGAATATTCTGCAAGTTTCATCAAAATCGGAGACGGTCATAAAATCGAGCTTGACACTCGTGCTCCCTCCTCATCCCTTAGTACTGAAAATGAAATTTTTAGTTCAAAATTTTTATCTCAGAAATTGATCAAACTTTGCGGAAAAGCTTTTGATAAAGGAGCCAAGAATATTCTGCAAGTTTCATCAAAATCGGAGACGGTCAGAAAATCGAGCTTGACACTCGTGCTCCCTCCTCATCCCATAGTACTTAGAATTAAATTTTTGGTGCGAAATTTTTATCTCAGAATTGGATCAAACTTTGCGCAAAGGCTTTTGATAAAGGAGTCAAGAATATTCTGCAGGTTTCATCAAAATCGGAGACGGTCATAAAATCGAGCTTGACACTCGTGCTCCCTCCTCATCCCATAGTTCATAGAATGAAATTTTCGTGTCCAAAATTTTATCTCAGATTTTGATCAAACTTTGCGCAAGGGCTTTTGATTAAGGAGTCAAGAATATTCTGCAAGTTTCATCAAAATCGGAGACGGTCATCAAATCGAGCTTGACACTCGTGCTCCCTCCTCATCCCATAGTACTTAGAATGAAATTTTCGTATCAAAATTTTTATCTCAGAACTTGATCAAATTTTGCGCAAAGGCTTTTGATTAAGGAGCCAAGAATATTCTGCAAGTTTCATCAAAATCGGAGACGGTCATAAAATTGAGCTTGACATTCGGGCTCCCTCCTCATCCCATAGTACTTAGAATAAAATTTTTGGTTCAAAATTTTTATCTCAGAAATTGATCAAACTTTGCGCAAAGGCTTTTGATAAAGGAGCCCAGAATATTCTGCAAGTTTCATCAAAATCGGATACGGTCATAAAATCGAGCTTGACACTCGTGCTCCCTCCTCATCCCATAGTACTGAAAATGAAATTTTTGGTTCGAAATTTTTATCTCAGAATTTGATCAAACTTTGCGCAAAGGATTTTGATAAAGGAGTCAAGAATATTCTGCACTTTTCATCAAAATCGGAGACGGTCATAAAATCGAGCTTGACACTCGTGCTCCCTCCCCATCCCATAGTACATAGAATGAAGTTTTCGTGTCCAAAATTTTATCTCAGATTATGATCAAAATTTGCGCAAAGGCTTTTGATTAAGGAGTCAAGAATATTCTGCAAGTTTCATCAAAATCGGAGACGGTCATCAAATCGAGCTTGACACTCGTGCTCCCTCCTCATCCCATAGTACTTAGAATGAAATTTTCGTGTCAAAATTTTTATCTCAGAATTTGATCAAATTTCGCGCAAAGGCTTTTGACTAAGGAGCCAAGAATATTCTGCAAGTTTCATCAAAATCGGAGACGGTCATAAAATTGAGCTTGACATTCGTGCTCCCTCCTCATCCCATAGTACTTAGAATGAAATTTTCGTGTCAAAATTTTTGTGTCAGAATTTGATCAAACTTTGCGCAAAGGCTTTTGATTAAGGATTCAAGAATATTCTGCAAGTTTCATCAAAATCGGAGATGGTCATAAAATCGAGCTTGACACTCGTGCTCCCTCCTCATCCCATAGTACTGAAATTGAAATTTTTAGTTCAAAATTTTTATCTCAGAAATTGATCAAACTTTGCGGAAAAGCTTTTGATAAAGGAGCCAAGAATATTCTGCAAGTTTCATCAAAATCGGAGACGGTCATAAAATCCTGCTTGACACTCGTGCTCCCTCCTCATCCCATAGTACTGAAAATGAAATTTTTAGTTCAAAATTTTTATCTCAGAAATTGATCAAACTTTGCGGAAAAGCTTTTGATAAAGGAGCCAAGAATATTCTGCAAGTTTCATCAAAATCGAAGACGGTCAGAAAATCGAGCTTGACACTCGTGCTCCCTCCTCATCCCATAGTACTTAGAATTAAATTTTTGGTGCGAAATTTTTATCTCAGAATTTGATCAAACTTTGCGCAAAGGCTTTTGATAAAGGAGTCAAGAATATTCTGCAAGTTTCATCAAAATCGGAGACGGTCATAAAATCGAGCTTGACACTCGTGCTCCCTCCTCATCCCATAGTACTTAGAATGAAATTTTCGTATCAAAATTTTTATCTCAGAATTTGATCAAATTTTGCGCAAAGGCTTTTGATTAAGGAGCCAAGAATATTCTGCAAGTTTCATCAAAATCGGAGACGATCATAAAATTGAGCTTGACATTCGGGCTCCCTCCTCATCCCATAGTACTTAGAATAAAATATTTGGTTCAAAATTTTTATCTCAGAAATTGATCAAACTTTGCGCAAAGGCTTTTGATAAAGGAGCCCAGAATATTCTGCAAGTTTCATCAAAATCGGAAACGGTCATAAAATCGAGCTTGACACTCGTGCTCCCTCCTCATCCCATAGTACTGAAAATGAAATTTTTGGTTCGAAATTTTTATCTCAGAATTTGATCAAACTTTGCGCAAAGGATTTTGATAAAGGCGTCAAGAATATTCTGCACGTTTCATCAAAATCGGAGACGGTCATAAAATCGAGCTTGACACTCGTGCTCCCTCCTCATCCCATAGTACATAGAATGAAGTTTTCGTGTCCAAAATTTTATCTCAGATTTTGATCAAAATTTCCGCAAAGGCTTTTGATTAAGGGGTCAAGAATATTCTGCACGTTTCATCAAAATCGGAGACGGTCATCAAATCGGGCTTGACAGTCGTGCTCCCTCCTCATCCCATAGTACTTAGAATGAAATTTTCGTGTCAAAATTTTTATCTCAGAATTTGATCAAATTTCGCGCAAAGGCTTTTGACTAAGGAGCCAAGAATATTCTGCAAGTTTCGTCAAAATCGGAGACGGTCATAAAATTGAGCTTGACATTCGTGCTCCCTCCTCAGCCCGTAGCACTTAGAATGAAATTTTCATGTCCAAAATTTTATCTCAGATTTTGATCAATTTTTTCGCAAAGGCTTTTTAATAAGGAGTCAAGAATATTCTGCAAGTTTCATCAAAATCGGACACGGTCATCAAATCGAGCTTGACACTCGTGCTCCCTCGTCATCCCATAGTACTTAGAATGAAATTTTCGTGTCCAAAATTTTATCTCAGATTTTGATCAATTTTTTCGCAAAGGCTTTTGATTAAGGAGTCAAGAATATTCTGCAAGTTTCATCAAAATCAGAGACGGTCATCAAATCGGGCTTGACACTCGTGCTCCCTCCTCATCCCATAGTACTTAGAATGAAATTTTCGTGTCAAAATTTTTATCTCAGAATTTGATCAAATTTCGCGCAAAGGCTTTTGACTAAGGACCAAAATATTTGCAAGTTTCATCAAAATCGGAGACGGTCATAAAATTGAGCTTGACATTCGTGCTCCCTCCTCAGCCCATAGCACTTAGAATGAAATTTTCATGTCCAAAATTTTATCTCAGATTTTGATCAATTTTTTCGCAAAGGCTTTTGATTAAGGAGTCAAGAATATTCTGCAAGTTTTATCAAAATCGGAGACGGTCATCAAATCGAGCTTGACACTCGTGCTCCCTCCTCATCCCATAGTACTTAGAATGAAATTTTCGTGTCAAAATTTTTATCTCTGAATTTGATCAAACTTTGTGCAAAGGCTTTTGATTAAGGAGTCAAGAATATTCTGCAAGTTTCATCAAAATCGGAGACGGTCATCAAATCGAGCTTGACACTCGTGCTCCCTCCTCATGCCATAGTACTTAGAATGAAATTTTCGTGTCAACATTTTTATCTCAGAATTTGATCAAACTTTGTGCAAAGGCTTTTGATTAAGGAGTCAAGAATATTCTGCAAGTTTCATCAAAATCGGAGACGGTCATCAAATCGAGCTTGCCACTCGTGCTCCCTCCTCATGCCATAGTACTTAGAATGAAATTTTCGTGTCAAAATTTTTATCTCAGAATTTGATCAAGCTTTGTGCAAGGGCTTTTGAAAAAGGAGCCAAGAATATTCTGCAAGTTTCATCAAAATGGGAGACGGTCATAAAATCGAGCTTGACACTCGTGCTCCCTCCTCATCCCATAGTACATAGAATGAAGTTTTCGTGTCCAAAATTTTATCTCAGATTTTGATCAAAATTTGCGCAAAGTCTTTTGATTAAGGAGTCAAGAATATTCTGCAAGTTTCTTCAAAATCGGAGACGGTCATCAAATCGAGCTTGACACTCGTGCTCCCTTCTCATCCCATAGTACTTAGAATGAAATTTTCGTGTCAAAATTTTTATCTCAGAATTTGATCAAATTTCGCGCAAAGGCTTTTGACTAAGGAGCCAAGAATATTCTGCAAGTTTCATCAAAATCGGAGACGGTCATAAAATTGAGCTTGACATTCGTGCTCCCTCCTCAGCCCATAGCACTTAGAATGAAATTTTCGTGTCCAAAATTTTATCTCAGATTTTGATCAATTTTTTCGCAAAGGCTTTTGATTAAGGAGTCAAGAATATTCTGCAAGTTTCATCAAAATCGGAGACGGTCATCAAATCGAGCTTGACACTCGTGCTCCCTCGTCATCCCAAAGTACTTAGAATGAAATTTTCGGTCAAAATTTTTATCTCAGAATTTGATCAAACTTTGCGCAAAGGCTTTTGATTAAGGAGCCAAGAATATTCTGCAAGTTTCATCAAAATCGGAGACGGTCATAAAATTGAGCTTGACATTCGTGCTCCCTCCTCATCCCATAGTACTTAGAATGAAATTTTCGTGTCAAAATTTTTGTGTCAGAATTTGATCGAACTTTGCGCAGAGGCTTTTGATTAAGGATTCAAGAATATTCTGCAAGTTTCATCAAAATCGGAGACGGTCATAAAATCGAGCTTGACACTCGTGCCCCCCTCATCCCATGTACTGAAAATGAAATTTTTAGTTAAAAATTTTTTATCTCAGAAATTGATCAAACTTTGCGCAAACGCTTTTGATAAATGAGCCAAGAATATTCTGCAAGTTTCATCAAAATCGGAGACGGTCATACAATCGAGCTTGACACTCGTGCTCCCTCCTCATCCCATAGTACTTAAAAAAATTTTTGGTTCAAAATTTTTATCTCAGAAATTGATCAAACTTTGCGCAAAGGCTTTTGATAAAGGAGCCAAGATAATTCTGCAAGTTTCATCAAAATCGGATACGGTCATAAAATCGAGCTTGACACTCGTGCTCCCTCCTCATCCCATAGTACTTAGAATGAAATTTTTGGTTCGAAATTTTTATCTCAGAATTTGATCAAACTTTGCGCAAAGGCTTTTGATAAAGGAGTCAAGAATATTCTGCAAAATTCATCAAAATCGGAGACGGTCATAAAATCGAGCTGGACACTCGTGGTCCCTCCTCATCCCATAGTACATAGAATGAAGTTTTCGTGTCCAAAATTTTATCTCAGATTTTGATCAAAATTTGCGCAAAGGCTTTTGATTAAGGAGTAAAGAATATTCCGCAAGTTTCATCAAAATCGGAGACGGTCATCAAATCGAGCTTGACACTCGTGCTCCCTTCTCATCCCATAGTACTTAGAATGAAATTTTCGTGTCAAAATTTTTATCTCAGAATTTGATCAAATTTCGCGCAAAGGCTTTTGACTAAGGAGCTAAGAATATTCTGCAAGTTTCATCAAAATCGGAGACGGTCATAAAATTGAGCTTGACATTCGTGCTCCCTCCTCAGCCCATAGCACTAAGAATGAAATTTTCGTGTCCAAAATTTTATCTCAGATTTTGATCAATTTTTTCGCAAAGGCTTTTGATTAAGGAGTCAAGAATATTCTGCAAGTTTCATCAAAATCGGAGACGGTCATAAAATCGAGCTGGACACTCGTGGTCCCTCCTCATCCCAAGTACTAGAATGAAATTTTCTGTCCAAAATTTTATCTCAGATTTTGATCAAAATTTGCGCAAAGGCTTTTGATTAAGGAGAAAAGAATATTCCAAGTTTCATCAAAATCAAGACGGTCATAAATGGGCTTGACATCGTGCTCCCTCCTCATCCCATAGTACTTAGAATGAAATTTTCGTGTCAAAATTTTTTTCAGAATTTGATCAAATTTGGCAAAGGCTTTTGATTAAGGACAAGAATATTCTGCAAGTTTCATCAAAACGGAGACGGTCATAAAAGAGCTTGACATCGTCTCCCCCTCATCCCATAGACTTAAATAAATTTTTGTAAAATTTTATCTCAAATTTTGATCAATTTTTGGCAAAGCTTTTGATTAAAGGAGCAAGAATATTCTGCAAGTTTATCAAAATCGGAGACGGTCATAAACGAGCTTGACACTCGTGCTCCCTCCTCATCCCATATACTTAGAATGAATTTTGGAAAATTTTTCCGAAATTTACTTTGGAAAGGCTTTTATTAAGGAGGGAAAATATTCTGCAAAGGACAAAAAAAGGGTACAAATCGGCTTGACACTCGTGTCCCTCCCACCATCCTTAGGAAATTTTCGTTAAAAAATTTTTTAATCTCAGAATTTTGACAAATTTTGTGAAAGGTTTTTGAAAAGTAAAATATTCTCAAGTTTATAAAATGGGGGTTCAAACGACGCCATCGGTCCCTTAAAGTATTAAAGAAATTTTGGTCAAAATTTTAACTCGAATTTGATCAACTTTGTGCAAAGGCTTTTGAAAAAGGAGCCAAGAAATTCGCAAGTTTATCAAAATGGAGACTCTAAACATTGGGGGGGGGGGGGGGGGGGGGGGGGGGGGGGGGGGGGGGGGGGGGGGGGGGGGGGGGGGGGGGGGGGGGGGGGGGGGGGGGGGGGGGGGGGGGGGGGGGGGGGGGAGCCAAGAATATTCTGCAAGTTTCATCAAAATCGGAGACGGTCATAAATGAGCTTGACATCGTGCTCCCTCCTCATCCCATAGTCTTGAATAAAATTTTTGGTTCAAAATTTTTTCTCAAAATTGATCAAACTTTGCGCAAAGGCTTTTGATAAAGGACCAAGATAATTCTGCAAGTTTCATCAAAATCGGAACGGTCATAAAATCGAGCTTGACACTCGTGCTCCCTCCTCATCCCATAGTACTTAGAATGAAATTTTGGTTCAAATTTTTATCTCAGAATTTGATCAAACTTTGCGCAAAGGCTTTTGATAAAGGAGCCAAGAATATTCTGCAAAATTCATCAAAATCGGAGACGGTCATAAAATCGAGCTTGGACACTCGTGGTCCCTCCTCATCCCATAGTACATAGAATGAAGTTTTCGTGTCCAAAATTTTATCTCAGATTTTGATCAAAATTTGCGCAAAGGCTTTTGATTAAGGAGTAAAGAATATTCCGCAAGTTTCATCAAAATCGGAGACGGTCATCAAATCGAGCTTGACACTCGTGCTCCCTTCTCATCCCATAGTACTTAGAATGAAATTTTCGTGTCAAAATTTTTATCTCAGAATTTGATCAAATTTCGCGCAAAGGCTTTTGACTAAGGAGCAAGAATATTCTGCAAGTTTCATCAAAATCGGAGACGGTCATAAAATTGAGCTTGACATTCGTGCTCCCTCCTCAGCCCATAGCACTAAGAATGAAATTTTCGTGTCCAAAATTTTATCTCAGATTTTGATCAATTTTTTCGCAAAGGCTTTTGATTAAGGAGTCAAGAATATTCTGCAAGTTTCATCAAAATCGGAGACGGTCATCAAATCGAGCTTGACACTCGTGCTCCCTCTCATCCCAAAGTACTTAGAATGAAATTTTCTGTCAAAATTTTTATCTCAGAATTTGATCAAATTTGCGCAAAGGCTTTTGATTAAGGAGCCAAGAATATTCTGCAAGTTTCATCAAAATCGGAGACGGTCATAAAATTGAGCTTGACATTCGTGCTCCCTCCTCACCCATAGACTTAGAATGAAATTTTCGTGTCCAAAATTTTTTTCAGAATTTGATCAATTTTTCGCAAAGGCTTTTGATTAAGGATTCAAGAATATTCTGCAAGTTTCATCAAAATCGGAGACGGTCATAAAATCGAGCTTGACACTCGTGCTCCCTCCTCATCCCATAGTACTGAAAATTAAATTTTTAGTTAAAAATTTTTATCTCAGAAATTGATCAAACTTTGCGCAAACGCTTTTGATAAAGGAGCCAAGAATATTCTGCAAGTTTCATCAAAATCGGAGACGGTCATACAACCGAGCTTGACACTCGTGCTCCCTCCTCATCCCATAGTACTGTGAGAGTATAGGAAGTTCTAAATGAGAAAAAAAAATAAATAATAATAAAATACATGAACAGTTTAGCTTAGAGAAATTGAGCTCTTTCCACCTGAGGAGACGGCGAAATAATCAAACTAGCAAACCGGAAAAAAAAAGGGGTGACAACACTTTTCCTTGGTTTCGGCTGACTTCTACTACGGAAATGATCAGCCTTTCACTTCGACTATCGTGTCCCATCGGGCATTAGGGCAAATCTGTTTACGTGTAAAAGGGGAAAATTGAATCGATCGCTTAAGTGCATCCCTGCTAGGCAGATTAGGAAAAACGAACTCTGGTGAAAAGAGAAGAAATGAGAAGGAAAGAATAAAAGTCATTTCCGTTCAAGCTCATTTTATGGTTCGTTGGTTTTCACGCCGAACGCTCAGTCGGTAACAAAATAAAAAAATAAAAAAAAAGTTGAATTATAAAGAAAGTTAAAAGGAATCAGGATAACCGTGGTCCGAAGCGGGTGCATCAGAAATTGATACACAAAACTGGTGCGAAAGCGGATCCATCAATATTGAGCCGAGTGAAAGAGCTCACGGGAAATCGTGCCCAGCGGCACATGTGGTTATCGGACCCAATCGGAGAGCATCCTTCCCACCCATTGTTAGAAGCAGGTAATATCTTGTTGCGTAATAGGAGACGTCTTAGACATAACCTCTCGCCTGGTTTTTTTCTCAGTTTATGCCAGATCCATTCCCGCGTGTTTTTCAGTACGAGAGAAGGTCGGATTGCACTAGGCCAGCAAATAGGACCTGGTCCACGAGGCAGAGAGGACGAAGAGGGAACGTACACGTTCTTTCCCGATCCGAGACTAAATTTCCGTCCCTCCAGCCGATACTGGGGGTGCCAACCAGTCCCAATCTCCTCTGCTGCGATTCTACGACACTCAAGCCAGTTACAAATTAGTCGACGCGCCGACAACGCGTGTATGAAACGGGAAGCTATCGGCCATACGGAAAGCTAGTAATCTACGGAAAGCTGATCTCTCTTGTTTATGTTGTGAAATATTATAATTGTGTTTTATACTAACATGGTAGGCTGTAAAAATTATGTTTTTGTGTAACCAATGTAAAGTAGATTGATAGGAGTCATAAGGGGATCCACAATCTGAGTTTCCAGGTAAACACCGCTCATCTCATCGTAGTCCGGAGAGTTCATCAGGCCTGCTGAATTACTAACGGATAAACGTAAGTGGGAAAAGAAAAAAAAAGAAAGTTAAGTTGCAAAATGACCTTCGGAGAAATCAGAATCAAATAGATTTGACGGCGGCCAAATTGCAGTAGTGTTCTGGCCAAGTATCGTATTATGCCTCCCTTTTGGCGGTTTAACTAGTATTAAATCAAGTAGCTCGGATCTCGAGGTCACTCTCAAAAATTTGATTCTGGATTCGGCCGTAAGTCATCGAATATTATAACTTAAAGAGTGGTTGTTGCCTTGTCTCTTGACTTTTTGCCTACTATTCGCCCTGATCTCGGTCATATCAATCTAGATTACATGCAATAGTTTTGTGGCTTTTATTGGTTTGGTTCGCCTATCGAACGCGAACAGAATATGTTTTTTGAAGCCTTAGCTTGAGTTCGGAGCCATTGTACAGTGGGACAATAGCATCTCGCAACTGTTCCAATTATGGGCTACTTAGTTTAATTTCTTGTTATTATAGTATATTGTTAAGTACTTTTGATCGCTCACCGCCTCCGGCCTATATGGTAGAACAAAGCAAAATAAAATAAGAAAATTAATTAAGAAAGAATGAGACACGAAATGCATTAATAAAGAAAAAAAAAATAACGTTTTAATCCGAATGGATTGAGCTATATTTTTTTGGCGAAAAGTATTTAAGAGTCAACCAGGCAATTTGATGGGCTAAAGAACGGAAGATAAATCTTTAGTACGGATGGGAGGGTTAAGAGCGATGGGTGAGAATTCCCTCTTTATTCCCCGCGCTCATTGATTATCCGGCGATACTTTAACCTGCTGCACTTCAATTCAATCAGACGTAATCAATTTGTTTCTTTTTTTTTTTTTTGCCTCAATCTTGTGGACCTCCACTAATAAAGCTTAAAATTTTCGAGTCAATTCAGTAAGGTGGAGAAAGTAGATTTCTGGAAAATCTCTGCATAAATTATTGCTGTTGTGACTTCTCAAAATTACAGATCGGCTGTTAAACACCCACCCCACTTTCGACGAGCTAAGCCACGAACAACCCTCTATGCAGAGTATGATAGCCGATCAGTGAACCTTCTGCGAAGCAAAATTCGTAATAGTTTTCTTTTGGTTAAAATTTTTTTTTTTTTCAGTTGAAGGAGAGTCGTTACAATAAGGAATATGGCGCCCAACGTGGGGATAGGATTAGTCGATAAAATCATCTAACGTAGTAAATTCAGATTTTATTGATGGATTTTAGTCTCACACACAAAACAAGAACTCGAAATTACACCATTTTCCAAATTTGTCGTCGGAATTGCAGTGCTTGTTAATATAATAGCACTGACCGCGAGATTTATGGAAGAGTTAACGTAGTCCCATTAGTGCGATATTTCAATGTGGAATACGAGTACTGTCCTTGGTATCCGTCCTAATTGATAGTCGTGTTGTGGTTATTCATCCTTCCTTCTTGAGAATTGTAATTTTTTTGTATTGCGAAGAATTAACTCAGAGGGATAATGAACACAAAGTAGTCTCGCCCGTCTCTTTCTCCACTTAAAAGTAAATGGTAAAAAAACGTCGCGCGGATAATCATACAAAAAAAAAAAAAAAAAAAATTTCTTGGCTGGTGGACTCTTATTTACAAAGTAGCCTCTTCTCAAAGAAAAACAAAGTAGCATATTGACTGTTGACAAACACACATTCTTTAAAAGAAAAAAAAAAATATTTATAATAATTTTGGTTGACTTTTCGATTTAAGTATAAGTAGTTAGAACGATTGAATATCTATAAAATATTTATGAATATTGAAACGGTATCCACTATGCCTATAACACGAAGTCCAAGTAGGGAACCTGACGCATTAGGTGCAACGGCGCTTAACGTAACCATATGCATGATTTGTAGTGAAAATTTAGACAGCTCGGCAGAAAGAGTTGAAACAAATTGTAAGCACCCGTTTCATACACATTGTCTTCGAAGGTGGCTTGAGAATTCGCAGAGTTGTCCAGTGTGTAGAACTCAGTGTGATCTTAGCATAATTCCAAACACTTCCAACAATCCTAGAACAAGTATGGGTAGTAGAGGAAACTTATCTCGTGCTAGAGGTGGTGCTATTCCTCGGGAAAGGCCAACCACTAGATCCCAGGCACAAAACACTGTTCATCCGAGAACTCTGGCAAGCAATTCCGAACCGCCTAGTCCAGGTGTCAATCGTCCGATTTTGCCTATAGTCACAGCCGTCACCAAACAGAGAGTTCAAAATATAATTCAAGAATCCCTAGCGGACTTTCGTACTGATTTGACCCGTACGATATCAAACGAACTGCGTACCCTTTTTCAAAATCTAAATGTCCGACCGGAAAGGCAGGTCATCCAAGGAGATATAGGGCAGGTGCACGAACGAGATACTTTTGAGTGGCCACAGTCACCTCCGATGGAATTACTAGGTGCTAGGGGAGATCGCTCTATGCAAGATAGGCTAAACGCTAACCCATCCAACGCCGATCGCGACTCAAGAGCTAGTGAAAGAATTTCTAATATGATTAGGAACTGGCAGCTCAAATATACGGGATCCCCAAAAGATATTCCAGTGGACGAATTTATTTATAGGTTAAACGTTCTCACTTCATCCCACTTGAATGGAGACTTTACGACTCTGTCATACCATTTACATACTTTATTTGAAGGAAAAGCACTTCAGTGGTATTGGCGATATCACCGCCAAGCAGATGAGGTAGAATGGAACAGTTTCTGCACTGCTCTTCGACGCCAATTCAAAGATCACTCGACGGATGCCGATATCATTGATGATATGCGGCGAAGAACACAAAAACCACAAGAGCCTTTTGACGAATTCCTCGATGTCATATTATCATATAGCGATAGGCTGCGGCAGCCAATGAATGAAGCTAATCTAGTAGAGTTAGTAATTCGAAACTTGAATCAAAGCCTTAGATATGAAATACTTCACTTAGAAATAACTGAGATTGCAGTTCTGAGACGGGAAGCCCGCAAACACGAAAAGTTTTTCAAAGATATTCGCACAAGTTCTAAGCCATCGTCCACACGACGAAATATTTATGAAATCGCCGAGGAAAAGGTGAATGAAGTCGAAACTCAAATATCGCCACCTGATCCCGAAGTTTTTGCTTTCGCCCAATCGCGATTAGTCTGTTGGAATTGTGAGGAGCTAGGACACTCGTATATAGAATGTGTAAAAGCGAGGCGAATTTTTTGTTATGGTTGTGGTGCGGTGGACACATACAAGCCCAGTTGTCCAAAATGTTTATTGAAGGCGGGAAACGCCAAAAAGGACGCCCACCGAAACTAGGAGGAGCGTCCACGTTGGAAAATTTACCCAGAAACCCAACCCTTATTTTAAAGAAACCGGAATTGAACGATAATGTACCACCAGTTAGACCTTCATTATTACCGAAACCATTTCACGTTCGTCTAAAAGAATACAATGCTACCAGGGAACGCATTTTTAATAGCTATAGTGATAGAGAAAAGAGAAAACGTTCGTCGGTCCGATTAAAAGAATTCTGGGCAAATAGGAAAAAACTGAAGAGGGTTTTAATCGCTACAATTATAGATCCAAAAGGCGATTCACGGCCTTTCATCCAAGTCGAAATTAATGGGGATAGGGTTAAAGCACTTTTAGATAGCGGAGCTAATAGAAGCTGTGTAGGTGGAAAATTGGCAAAAACCTTTTTGAGTACCTCCAATCAAGAAATAACCAAATTTAGAGGGAATGTGAAGACGGCGGATGGTCAGCGACAAGAAGTGAAGGGTACCACCAAGCTAACGGTCCAATATCGAGGTAAGAAACGATCACTAGAATTTCTGATTGTTCCATCAATTACCCAAGACTTAATCTGCGGAATAGACTTTTGGGAAGATTTCGGCATTAGCATTCTGATAGACGAAGGGGCGATATGCGAGCTTGGAGTGACGGATTCGGAATCATCTAGTCTGGAGTTAAGCCCATCACAGAAAGATCAGCTGGATTCCGCCATAGCAGCTTTTCCATCATCCCAGAAGGAAGGCTTAGGAAAGACTGACCTAATTGAACATCACATCGACACCGGAGCGGCTCGGCCCATAAAACAACGGTATTACCCGATGTCCCCAGCTATGGAAAAATTGCTAGTGAAAGAGTTAGACCGCATGTTAGAGTTAGGAGTCATTGAAGAGGCAGATAGTTCACCCTGGTCATCGCCCGGAGTATTATCGGTGAAACCAAATAAAGTCAGGATCTGTCTAGATTCCCGTAAGCTGAATCAAGTCACAATTAAGGATGCCTACCCCATCCCGAATATAGAGGGTATACTAGCTCGATTGCCACCTGTCCGAATAATCTCCAAAATAGACCTTAAAGATGCCTTTTGGCAAATATGCCTATCAAAAGAGTCGCGTCCCAAAACAGCGTTCACGGTCCCTAATCGGCCGTTATACCAGTACACCCGTATGCCTTTCGGTTTGTGCAATGCACCCCAAGCAATGTGCCGACTGATGGACAGAGTTATTCCACACAACCTTAAAACGAATGTGTTCGTGTACTTGGATGACCTGCTGGTCATGTCTCAGTCGATTCAGGACCACATAGCTCACCTACATGAAGTAGCCCTATGTCTTAGGAAGGCCAACCTCACCATCAACGTGGAAAAAAGTAGTTTTGGGTTGCCAAAAGTAAAATATTTAGGCTATGTAGTAGGGGAGGGTACCTTAATGGCTGATCCGGATAAAATTCTAGCTATAACCGATTTTCCGATACCAAAAACCCAAAAACAACTCCGGCGTTTTCTGGGCATGTGCGGATGGTATCGCCGATTTATAAGTGACTTTGCCACAGTGACATTTCCACTAACTGAGCTCCTATCGAAGAAGAAACCGTTCGACTGGTCCGAAGCGGCACAGAGGGCATTTGAGATGTTGAAAGGTCGGCTGACTACGGCTCCAGTTCTTATCCACCCTGATTACACTAAGCCGTTCATAGTGCAGTGCGACGCCAGCCTGTACGGCATAGGCGGATTGCTAGCTCAGTGTGACGAAAACGGCAATGAGAGACCCATAGCGTTCATGTCGCAAAAATTAAATAAAGCCCAAAGAAATTACACCATTTCGAAATTAGAATGCTTGGCAGTGGTTTCAGCAATAAAAAAGTTTAGGGCCTACATTGAGGGACAGGAGTTCAAAGTAGTCACGGATCATGCCAGTTTGAAATGGCTGATGCAGCAGAAAGATGTTCATGGTCGCCTAGCGAGATGGGCACTCAAATTACAAGGGTTTACCTTTAGCATAGAGCATAGGAAGGGAGTCGAAAATGTCGTAGCAGATGCATTGTCTAGAGTTGGTGAAGAAGTAAAACTTGACGAGTTAAACGTAGAAATTCTTCCAACGATCGATTTAGATTCCGAATTTTTCGATGGCGAAAGCTATAAAGACTTGAGAGATAAACTGTCAGACTCAAGTTTACCGGACTACAACGTGGTCGGAAAGTATATTTATTACCGCACAGAAATAGATTCGGGCTCGGAAACCACGACCGCTTGGAAATTAGTTGTTCCTCAAGAATTGCGTCAAAATCTATTATACGCCCTTCATAATACTCCTTCTATGGCACATGGCGGCATAGCAAAAACACTTGAACGTGTTCGAAGGTACTTTTATTGGCCGAATCTAGTGAGGGATGTGAAAGAGTACGTGCTTCAGTGTGATCAGTGTCGAACTTCGAAGTCCCCAAATCAAATACTGAGACCTCCACTAAAGAGCCTTCCGGGAACTGACCGCCCATTTGAAAGGCTATATGTAGACCTGATAGGACCATTTCCTCGTACCACAAGGGGTAATATTGGGATATTAGTTGTCTAAGACCACTTTTCAAAATTTACTTTCTTGAAGCCTTTAAAGAAATTTAATTCAAAGCCGATTATAGATTTTCTAAAAGAAAATATTTTTGATTGCTTCGGAGTCCCTGAGACATTAGTGACAGATAATGGTAGCCAATTCCGCAGCAAAGAATTAGGAAAATTTTTGTCAAAATATGGGGTAAACCACATATTCACTGCAGTATATTCACCCCAGGCGAATGCCTCAGAACGAGTAAATCGGTCTATTAATGAAGCCCTTCGGTCGTTCTTACGAGAGGATCAGCGCCAGTGGGATGAGTTTTTAAGCGACATAAATAGCTCTTTGCGAAGCAGTGTACACCAAACTATCGGCACTTCTCCCTATTTTGTTCTATTTGGCCAACATATGGTTACTCATGCTGAGGATTACCGGCTCTTTAAACAATTGGGCCTACTACCCGAAGGAACAGTGAAGCTAAGTAAAGAAGACGAAACTAATCTGATCAGGCTGGAAATAAAAGAAAGAATGCGGATAGCTTTTGAAAAAAATCAGCACAGCTATAATTTACGGTCACGGGTTAGAAATTTCCTAGTGGGGCAGCAGGTCATTCGGCGAAACTTTTCGCAGAGCAATCTGCTTAACTCCTATAACGCGAAACTAGCGCCAAAAGGAGTGAAAGCCATCGTAATAGAACGTAAAGGGAGCTCATGCTATGTACTCGAAGACAGCGACACCAAACGAAGAGGGGTATATCATGCGAAGGATATCTGGTAAAAGAAGAAAAGAGAGGCGAAGGGAAAAGTTTTGTCTGTTTCAGGTCCTATCCTTCTCTTAAGCTTGTCTAGCACCTGTGGTGTGAGAGTATAGGAAGTTCTAAATGAGAAAAAAAAAAAAAATAATAATAAAATACATGAACAGTTTAGCTTAGAGAAATTGAGCTCTTTCCACCTGAGGAGACGGCGAAATAATCAAACTAGCAAACCGGAAAAAAAAGGGGTGACAACACTTTTCCTTGGTTTCGGCTGACTTCTACTACGGAAATGATCAGCCTTTCACTTCGACTATCGTGTCCCATCGGGCATTAGGGCAAATCTGTTTACGTGTAAGAGGGGAAAATTGAATCGATCGCTTAAGTGCATCCCTGCTAGGCAGATTAGGAAAAACGAACTCTGGTGAAAAGAGAAGAAATGAGAAGGAAAGAATAAAAGTCATTTCCGTTCAAGCTCATTTTATCGTTCGTTGGTTTTCACGCCGAACGCTCAGTCGGTAACAAAATAAAAAAATAAAAAAAAAGTTGAATTATAAAGAAAGTTAAAAGGAATCAGGATAACCGTGGTCCGAAGCGGGTGCATCAGAAATTGATACACAAAACTGGTGCGAAAGCGGATCCATCAATATTGAGCCGAGTGAAAGAGCTCACGGGAAATCGTGCCCAGCGGCACATGTGGTTATCGGACCCAATCGGAGAGCATCCTTCCCACCCATTGTTAGAAGCAGGTAATATCTTGTTACGTAATAGGAGACGTCTTAGACATAACCTCTCGCCTGGTTTTTTTTCTCAGTTTATGCCAGATCCATTCCCGCGTGTTTTTCAGTACGAGAGAAGGTCGGATTGCACTAGGCCAGCAAATAGGACCTGGTCCACGAGGCAGAGAGGACGAAGAGGGAAAGTACACGTTCTTTCCCGATCCCAGACTAAATTTTCGTCCCTCCAGCCGATACTGGGGGTGCCAACCAGTCCCAATCTCCTCTGCTGCGATTCTACGACACTCAAGCCAGTTACAAATTAGTCGACGCGCCGACAACGCGTGTATGAAACGGGAAGCTATCGGCCATACGGAAAGCTAGGAATCTACGGAAAGCTGATCTCTCTTGTTTATGTTGTGAAATATTATAATTGTGTTTTATACTAACATGGTAGGCTGTAAAAATTATGTTTTTGTGTAACCAATGTAAAGTAGATTGATAGGAGTCATAAGGGGATCCACAATCTGAGTTTCCAGGTAAACACCGCTCATCTCATCGTAGTCCGGAGAGTTCATCAGGCCTGCTGAATTACTAACGGATAAACGTAAGTGGGAAAAGAAAAAAAAAAGAAAGTTAAGTTGCAAAATGACCTTCGGAGAAATCAGAATCAAATAGATTTGACGGCGGCCAAATTGCAGTAGTGTTCTGGCCAAGTATCGTATTATGCCTCCCTTTTGGCGGTTTAACTAGTATTAAATCAAGTAGCTCGGATCTCGAGGTCACTCTCAAAAATTTGATTCTGGATTCGGCCGTAAGTCATCGAATATTATAACTTAAAGAGTGGTTGTTGCCTTGTCTCTTGACTTTTTGCCTACTATTCGCCCTGATCTCGGTCATATCAATCTAGATTACATGCAATAGTTTTGTGGCTTTTATTTGTTTGGTTCGCCTATCGAACGCGAACAGAATATGTTTTTTGAAGCCTTAGCTTGAGTTCGGAGCCATTGTACAGTGGGACAATAGCATCTCGCAACTGTTCCAATTATGGGCTACTTAGTTTAATTTCTTGTTATTATAGTATATTGTTAAGTACTTTTGATCGCTCACCGCCTCCGGCCTATATGGTAGAACAAAGCAAAATAAAATAAGAAAATTAATTAAGAAAGAATGAGACACGAAATGCATTAATAAAGAAAAAAAAAGTAACGTTTTAATCCGAATGGATTGAGCTATATTTTTTTGGCGAGAAGTATTTAAGAGTCAACCAGGCAATTTGATGGGCTAAAGAACGGAAGATAAATCTTTAGTACGGATGGGAGGGTTAAGAGCGATGGGTGAGAATTCCATCTTTATTCCCCGCGCTCATTGATTATCCGGCGATACTTTAACCTGCTGCACTTCAATTCAATCAGACGTAATCAATTTGTTTCTTTTTTGTTTTTTTCCTCAATCTTGTGGACCTCCACTAATAAAGCTTAAAATTTTCGAGTCAATTCAGTAAGGTGGAGAAAGTAGATTTCTGGAAAATCTCTGCATAAATTATTGCTGTTGTGACTTCTCAAAATTACAGATCGGCTGTTAAACACCCACCCCACTTTCGACGAGCTAAGCCACGAACAACCCTCTATGCAGAGTATGATAGCCGATCAGTGAACCTTCTGCGAAGCAAAATTCGTAATAGTTTTCTTTTGGTTAAAATTTTTTTTTCTTTCAGTTGAAGGAGAGTCGTTACAGTACTTAGAATAAAATTTTTGGTTCAAAATTTTTATCTCAGAAATTGATCAAACTTTGCGCAAAGGCTTTTGATAAAGGAGCCAAGATAATTCTGCAAGTTTCATCAAAATCGGATACGGTCATAAAATCGAGCTTGACACTCGTGCTCCCTCCTCATCCCATAGTACTTAGAATGAAATTTTTGGTTCGAAATTTTTATCTCAGAATTTGATCAAACTTTGCGCAAAGGCTTTTGATAAAGGAGTCAAGAATATTCTGCAAAATTCATCAAAATCGGAGACGGTCATAAAATCGAGCTTGACACTCGTGGTCCCTCCTCATCCCATAGTACATAGAATGAAGTTTTCGTGTCCAAAATTTTATCTCAGATTTTGATCAAAATTTGCGCAAAGGCTTTTGATTAAGGAGTCAAGAATATTCTGCAAGTTTCATCAAAATCGGAGACGGTCATCAAATCGAGCTTGACACTCGTGCTCCCTTCTCATCCCATAGTACTTAGAATGAAATTTTCGTGTCAAAATTTTTATCTCAGGTTTTGATCAAATTTCGCGCAAAGGCTTTTGACTAAGGAGCCAAGAATATTCTGCAAGTTTCATCAAAATCGGAGACGGTCATAAAATTTAGCTTGACATTCGTGCTCCCTCCTCAGCCCATAGCACTTAGAATGAAATTTTCGTGTCCAAAATTTTATCTCAGATTTTGATCAATTTTTTCGCAAAGGCTTTTGATTAAGGAGTCAAGAATATTCTGCAAGTTTCATCAAAATCGGAGACGGTCATCAAATCGAGCTTGACACTCGTGCTCCCTCGTCATCCCAAAGTACTTAGAATGAAATTTTCTTGTCAAAATTTTTATCTCAGAATTTGATCAAACTTTGCGCAAAGGCTTTTGATTAAGGAGCCAAGAATATTCTGCAAGTTTCATCAAAATCGGAGACGGTCATAAAATTGAGCTTGACATTCGTGCTCCCTCCTCATCCCATAGTACTTAGAATGAAATTTTCGTGTCAAAATTTTTGTGTCAGAATTTGATCGAACTTTGCGCAGAGGCTTTTGATTAAGGATTCAAGAATATTCTGCAAGTTTCATCAAAATCGGAGACGGTCATAAAATCGAGCTTGACACTCGTGCTCCCTCCTCATCCCATAGTACTGAAAATGAAATTTTTAGTTAAAAATTTTTATCTCAGAAATTGATCAAACTTTGCGCAAACGCTTTTGATAAAGGAGCCAAGAATATTCTGCAAGTTTCATCAAAATCGGAGACGGTCATACAATCGAGCTTGACACTCGTGCTCCCTCCTCATCCCATAGTACTTAGAATAAAATTTTTGGTTCAAAATTTTTATCTCAGAAATTGATCAAACTTTGCGCAAAGGCTTTTGATAAAGGAGCCAAGAATATTCTGCAAGTTTCATCAAAATCGGAGACGGTCATAAAATCGAGCTTGACACTCGTGCTCCCTCCTCATCCCATAGTACTTAGAATGAAATTTTCGTGTCAAAATTTTTATCTCAGAATTTGATCAAACTTTGTGCAAAGGCTTTTGATTAAGGAGCCAAGAATATTCTGCAAGTTTCATCAAAATCGGAGACGGTCATAAAATCGAGCTTGACACTCGTGCTCCCTCCTCATGCCATAGTACTTAGAATGAAATTTTCGTGTCAAAATTTTTATCTCAGAATTTGATCAAACTTTGTGCAAAGGCTTTTGATTAAGGAGCCAAGAATATTTTGCAAGTTTCATCAAAATCGGAGACGGTCATAAAATCGAGCTTGACACTCGTGCTCCCTCCTCATGCCATAGTACTTAGAATGAAATTTTCGTGTCAAAATTTTTATCTCAGAATTTGATCAAACTTTGTGCAAAGGCTTTTGATTAAGGAGCCAATAATATTCTGCAAGTTTCATCAAAATCGGAGACGGTCATAAAATCGAGCTTGATACTCGTGCTCTCTCCTCGTCCCATAGTACCTAGAATGAAATTTACGTGTCAAAATTTTTATCTCAGAATTTGATCAAACTTTGTGCAAAGGCTTTTGATTAAGGAGCCAAGAATATTTTGCAAGTTTCATCAAAATCGGAGACGGTCATAAAATCGAGCTTGACACTCGTGCTCCCTCCTCATGCCATATACTTAGAATGAAATTTTCGTGTCAAAATTTTTATCTCAGAATTTGATCAAACTTTGTGCAAAGGCTTTTGATTAAGGAGCCAAGAATATTTTGCAAGTTTCATCAAAATCGGAGACGGTCATAAAATCGAGCTTGACACTCGTGCTCCCTCCTCATGCCATAGTACTTAGAATGAAATTTTTGGTTCAACATTTTTATCTCAGAATTTATCAAACTTTGTGCAAAGGCTTTTGATTAAGGAGCCAATAATATTCGCAAGTTTCATCAAAATCGGAGACGGTCATACAATCGAGCTTGACACTCGTGCTCCCCCTCACCCATAGTACTTAGAATAAAATTTTTGGTTCAAAATTTTTATTTCAGAAATTGATCAAACTTTGCGCAAAGGCTTTTGATAAAGGAGCCAAGATAATTCTGCAAGTTTCATCAAAATCGGATACGGTCATAAAATCGAGCTTGACACTCGTGCTCCCTCCTCATCCCATAGTACTTAGAATTAAATTTTTGGTTCTAAATTTTTATCTCAGAATTTGATCAAACTTTGCGCAAAGGCTTTTGATAAAGGAGTCAAGAATATTCTGCAAAATTCATCAAAATCGGAGACGGTCATAAAATCGAGCTTGACACTCGTGGTCCCTCCTCATCCCATAGTACTTAGAATGAAATTTTCGTGTCAAAATTTTTATCTCAGAATTTGATCAAACTTTGTGCAAAGGCTTTTGATTAAGGAGCCAATAATATTCTGCAAGTTTCATCAAAATCGGAGACGGTCATAAAATCGAGCTTGATACTCGTGCTCTCTCCTCGTCCCATAGTACCTAGAATGAAATTTACGTGTCAAAATTTTTATCTCAGAATTTGATCAAACTTTGTGAAAGGCTTTTGATTAAGGGCCAAGAATATTTTGCAAGTTTCATCAAAATCGAGACGGTCAAAAATCGAGCTTGACACTCGTGCTCCCTCCTCATGCCATGTACTTAGAATGAAATTTTCGTGTCAAAATTTTTATCTCAGAATTTGATCAAACTTTGTGCAAAGGCTTTTGATTAAGAGCCAAGAATATTTGCAAGTTTCATCAAAATCGGAGACGGTCATAAAATCGAGCTTGCACTCGTGCTCCCTCCTCATGCCATAGACTTAGAATGAAATTTTCGTGTCAAAATTTTTTATCTCAGAATTTGATCAAACTTTGTGCAAAGGCTTTTGATTAAGGAGCCAATAATTTCTGCAAGTTTCATCAAAATCGGAGACGGTCATACAATCGAGCTTGACACTCGTGCTCCCTCCTCATCCCATAGTACTTAGAATAAAATTTTTGGTTCAAAATTTTTATTTCAGAAATTGATCAAACTTTGCGCAAAGGCTTTTGATAAAGGAGCCAAGATAATTCTGCAAGTTTCATCAAAATCGGATACGGTCATAAAATCGAGCTTGACACTCGTGCTCCCTCCTCATCCCATAGTACTTAGAATTAAATTTTTGGTTCTAAATTTTTATCTCAGAATTTGATCAAACTTTGTGCAAAGGCTTTTGATTAAGGAGCCAAGAATATTTTGCAAGTTTCATCAAAATCGGAGACGGTCATAAAATCGAGCTTGACACTCGTGCTCCCTCCTCATGCCATAGTACTTAGAATGAAATTTTCGTGTCAAAATTTTTATCTCAGAATTTGATCAAACTTTGTGCAAAGGCTTTTGATTAAGGAGCCAATAATATTCTGCAAGTTTCATCAAAATCGGAGACGGTCATAAAATCGAGCTTGAACTCGTGCTCCTCCTCGTCCCATAGTACCAGAATGAAATTTACGTGTCAAAATTTTTATCTCAAATTTGATCAAACTTTGTGCAAAGGCTTTTGATTAAGGAGCCAAGAATATTTGCAAGTTTCATCAAAATCGGAGACGGTCATAAAATCGAGCTTGACACTCGTGCTCCCTCCTCATGCCATAGTACTTAGAATGAAATTTTCGTGTCAAAATTTTTATCTCAGAATTTGATCAAACTTTGTGCAAAGGCTTTTGATTAAGGAGCCAAGAATATTTTGCAAGTTTCATCAAAATCGGAGACGGTCATAAAATCGAGCTTGACACTCGTGCTCCCTCCTCATGCCATAGTACTTAGAATGAAATTTTCGTGTCAAAATTTTTATCTCAGAATTTGATCAAACTTTGTGCAAAGGCTTTTGATTAAGGAGCCAATAATATTCTGCAAGTTTCATCAAAATCGGAGACGGTCATACAATCGAGCTTGACACTCGTGCTCCCTCCTCATCCCATAGTACTTAGAATAAAATTTTTGGTTCAAAATTTTTATTTCAGAAATTGATCAAACTTTGCGCAAAGGCTTTTGATAAAGGAGCCAAGATAATTCTGCAAGTTTCATCAAAATCGGATACGGTCATAAAATCGAGCTTGACACTCGTGCTCCCTCCTCATCCCATAGTACTTAGAATAAATTTTTGGGTTCTAAATTTTTATCTCAGAATTTGATCAAACTTTGCGCAAAGGCTTTTGAAAAGGAGTCAAGAATATTCTGCAAAATTCATCAAAATCGGAGACGGTCATAAAATCGAGCTTGACACTCGTGGTCCCTCCTCATCCCATAGTACTTAGAATGAAATTTTCGTGTCAAAATTTTTATCTCAGAATTTGATCAAACTTTGTGCAAAGGCTTTTGATTAAGGAGCCAATAATATTCTGCAAGTTTCATCAAAATCGGAGACGGTCATAAAATCGAGCTTGATACTCGTGCTCTCTCCTCGTCCCATAGTACCTAGAATGAAATTTACGTGTCAAAATTTTTATCTCAGAATTTGATCAAACTTTGTGCAAAGGCTTTTGATTAAGGAGCCAAGAATATTCTGCAAGTTTCATCAAAATCGGAGACGGTCATAAAATCGAGCTTGACACTCGTGCTCCCTCCTCCTGCCATAGTACTTAGAATGAAATTTTCGTGTCAAAATTTTTATCTCAGAATTTGATCAAACTTTGTGCAAAGGCTTTTGATTAAGGAGCCAAGAATATTTTGCAAGTTTCATCAAAATCGGAGACGGTCATAAAATCGAGCTTGACACTCGTGCTCCCTCCTCATGCCATAGTACTTAGAATGAAATTTTCGTGTCAAAATTTTTATCTCAGAATTTGATCAAACTTTGTGCAAAGGCTTTTGATTAAGGACCAAAATATTCTGCAAGTTTCATCAAAATCGGAGACGGTCATAAAATCGACTTGAACTCGTGCTCCTCCTCTCCCATAGTACCTAGAATGAAATTTCGTGTCAAAATTTTTATCTCAGAATTTGATCAAACTTTGTGCAAAGGCTTTTGATTAAGGAGCCAAGAATATT
>CM035807.1:61148611-61175886 GCA_020466095.1 Chlorops oryzae | reverse complement strand
CCCTTGCGCGAAATTTGATCAAATTCTGAGATAAAAATGTTGACACGAAAATTTCATTCTAAGTACAATGGGATGAGGAGGGAGCACGAGTATCAAGCTCGATTTTATGACCGTCTCCGGTTTTGATGAAACTTGCAGAATATTCTTGGCTTCTTAATCAAAAGCCTTTAAGCAAATTTTGATCAAACTCTCAGATAAAAATTTTGACACGAAATTTTCATTCTAAGTACTATGGGATGAGGAGCGAGTACGAGTGTCAAACTCGATTTTATGACCGTCTCCGATTTTGATGAAACTTGCAGAATATTCTTGGCTCCTTAATCAAAAGCCTTTGCGCACAGTTTGATCAAATTCTGAGATAAAAATTTTGACACGAAAATTTCATTCTAAGTGACAATGGGATAAGGAGGGAGTACGAGTGTCAAACTCGATTTTATGACCGTCTCCGATTTTGATGAAACTTGCAGAATATTCTTGGCTCCTTAATCAAAAGCCCTTGCGCGAAGTTTGATCAAATTCTGAGATAAAAATTTTGACACGAAAATTATATTCTAAGTACTATGGGATGAGGAGGGAGCACGAGTGTCAAGCTCGATTTTATGACCATCTCCAATTTTGATGAAACTTGCAGAATATTCTTGGCTCCTTAATCAAAAGCCCTTGCGCAAAGTTTGATCAAATTCTGAGATAAAAATTTCGACACGAAAATTTCATTCTAAGTACAATGGGATGAGGAGGGAGTACGAGTGTCAAACTCGATTTTATGACCGTCTCCGATTTTGATGAAACTTGCAGAATATTCTTGGCTCCTTAATCAAAAGCCCTTGCGCGAAGTTTGATCAAATTCTGAGATAAAAATGTTGACACGAAAATTTCATTCTAAGTACAATGGGATGAGGAGGGAGTACGAGTGTCAAATTCGATTTTATGACCGTCTCCGGTTTTGATGAAACTTGCAGAATATTCTTGGCTCCTTAATCAAAAGCCTTTAAGCAAATTTTGATCAAACTCTCAGATAAAAATTTTGACACGAAATTTTCATTCTAAGTACTATGGGATAAGGAGGGAGTACGAGTGTCAAGCTCGATTTTATGACCGTCTCCGATTTTGATGAAACTTGCAGAATATTCTTGGCTCCTTAATCAAAAGCCCTTGCGCGAAGTTTGATCAAATTCTGAGATAAAAATGTTGACACGAAAATTTCATTCTAAGTACAATGGGATGAGGAAGGAGTACGAGTGTCAAATTCGATTTTATGACCGTCTCCGGTTTTGATGAAACTTGCAGAATATTCTTGTCTCCTTAATCAAAAGCCTTTAAGCAAATTTCGATCAAACTCTCAGATAAAAATTTTTACACGAAAATTTAATTCTAAGTACTATGGGATAAGGAGGGAGCACGAGTGTCAAGCTCGATTTTAAAACCGTCTCCGAATTTGATAAAACTTGCAGAATATTCTTGGCTCCTTAATCAAAAGCCCTTGCGCACAGTTTGATCAAATTCTGAGATAAAAATTTTGACACGAAAATTATATTCTAAGTACTATGGGATGAGGAGGGAGCACGAGTGTCAAGCTCGATTTTATGACCATCTCCAAATTTGATGAAACTTGCAGAATATTCTTGGCTCCTTAATCAAAAGCCCTTGCGCAAAGTTTGATCAAATTCTGAGATAAAAATTTCGACACGAAAATTTCATTCTAAGTACAATGGGATGAGGAGGGAGTACGAGTGTCAAACTCGATTTTATGACCGTCTCCGATTTTGATGAAACTTGCAGAATATTCTTGGCTCCTTAATCAAAAGCCCTTGCGCGAAGTTTGATCAAATTCTGAGATAAAAATGTTGACACGAAAATTTCATTCTAAGTACAATGGGATGAGGAAGGAGTACGAGTGTCAAATTCGATTTTATGACCGTCTCCGGTTTTGATGAAACTTGCAGAATATTCTTGTCTCCTTAATCAAAAGCCTTTAAGCAAATTTTGATCAAACTCTCAGATAAAAATTTTGACACGAAAATTTAATTCTAAGTACTATGGGATAAGGAGGGAGCACGAGTGTCAAGCTCGATTTTAAAACCGTCTCCGATTTTGATAAAACTTGCAGAATATTCTTGGCTCCTTAATCAAAAGCCCTTGCGCAAAGTTTGATCAAATTCTGAGATAAAAATTTTGACACGAAAATTTCATTCTAAGTACAATGGGATGAGGAGGGAGTACGAGTGTCAAACTCGATTTTATGACCGTCTCCGATTTTGATGAAACTTGCAGAATATTCTTGGCTCCTTAATCAAAAGCCTTTAAGCAAATTTTGATCAAATTCTCAGATAAAAATTTTGACACGAAATTTTCATTCTAAGTACTATGGGATAAGGAGGGAGCACGAGTGTCAAGCTCGATTTTATGACCGTCTCCGATTTTGATGAAACTTGCAGAATATTCTTGGCTCCTTAATCAAAAGCCTTTGCGCAGTGTTTCATCAAATTCTGATATAAAAATTTTGACACGAAAACTTCATTCTAAGTACAATGGGATGAGGAGGGAGCACGAGTGTCAAGCTCGATTTTATGACCGTCTCCGATTTTGATGAAACTTGCAGAATATTCTTGGCTCCTTAATCAAAAGCCTTTGCGCAAAGTTTGATCAAATTCTGAGATAAAAATTTTAACACGAAAATTATATTCTAAGTACTATGGGATGAGGAGGGAGCACGAGTATCAAGCTCGATTTTATGACCGTCTCCGATTTTGATGAATTTTGCAGAATATTCTTGGCTCCTTAATCAAAAGCCCTTGCGCAAAGTTTGATCAAATTCTGAGATAAAAATGTTGACACGAAAATTTCATTCTAAGTACAATGGGATGAGGAGGGAGCACGAGTGTCAAGCTCGATTTTATGACCGGCTCCGATTTTGATGAAACTTGCAGAATATTCTTGGCTCCTTAATCAAAAGCCTTTGCGCGCAGTTTGATCAAATTCTGAGATAAAAATTTTGACACGAAATTTTCATTCTAAGTACTATGGGATGAGGAGGGAGCACGAGTATCAAGCTCGATTTTATGACCGTCTCCGATTTTGATGAAACTTGCAGAATATTCTTGGCTCCTTAATCAAAAGCCCTTGCGCAAAGTTTGATCAAATTCTGAGATAAAAATGTTGACACGAAAATTTCATTCTAAGTACAATGGGATGAGGAGCGAGTACGAGTGTCAAACTCGATTTTATGACCGTCTCCGATTTTGATGAAACTTGCAGAATATTCTTGGCTCCTTAATCAAAAGCCTTTGCGCACAGTTTGATAAAATTCTGAGATAATAATTTTATTTTTTTTTTAACATTATATAATATTTATTGGATCACTCCTTTAGGATAGGAATCTATCAATAGCTTTTAAAATCTTACACCTAATTTAACACATTTACATACCACAGAGCATATTCCGACTTATAGAAACGTTTATGAATGTAATTTTTTGATAAAAAGACTGGGCTTTTATGATGTGTGTGTAGGATCACATGTAATTGAGTCGGTGTTGGAGAGCATAGTATTGACGGTGTTGTTTGCGGAAACGACGATTTTAAGAAGCTAGGGTGTGCGTGGATTGCAAGGGTGCATGGAGTGCACTCACCGAGATGACGATCATCTAGGAAAGCTGTGTTGATGAATGTGCATGGATTGCACCTGTTGTAGAGTATAACTTGGGGCCGCTGGCCGATCATTTCTTTTGAGTCTCGAATGGTGAGTTGGGTTTGGCGAACTCCATTTTAACCAGTTCAGCGTTGAGCTCTCTATGGATGCGTTCATTTGTAAAAAACCAAGGAGCTCCTGTAATAGTTCTTAGAATTTTGGATTGTGCTCTCTGCAGAATGTCAATATTCGAAGCGCTTGCATATCCATACAATTGCAGACCATACGTCCATATTGACTTTATGACTTGCTTGTACAGAAGGACTTTAAACTCTAATTTAAGGTGAGACTGGTTATTTATTAGCCAGTGCAAGCTTTTGGCTTTGAGTTTAATTTGCGTTCTCTTGGCCTCGATATGCTTGCGCCATGTCAATCTTTTGTCTAAGTGAGTTCCGAGGTAGGTAACTTCTTCATCATCTTGTTCGATAAGGCCCACATTTCGGTTCGGATCAGATTGCCTCGGTTGTGCTGGTCGGTGCGGACAGTTGCGGTAAGCGTGTGTAAGTTGTCCACATTTGAAGCAGGATCCGTCAGGTCACTTTGGCTTGGGACAGGCACTCTGGTAATGCCCATAGCGTGAACAGTTGAAGCATCGAATGGACATCTCAGTCAATTCTGCAGTTTAACCTGGTGACTTCGCAGCAGTATGCGACGGTGTAGCAGCAGGTTTGGCAATTGTACGCTGGGCAATCGACGGACGCAATTTTTCGAAGCGCGTCACCAAGGTTTTTAGTTCACGCATGTTCTTGGCGCTATACAGCATAATTGCGCTAGTGGACGAATTACCCGTTCCACGGTCGATTCCTCCAATGATAATGTCCACTAATTCCTCTTCAGCAATATTGGCACGAGAAGCGATTTCTTGCATTTCAATTACAAAACGGTGAAAAGACTCCGTTTGCTTGATATGTCGTGCACGCAGTTGGTTGTAAATTTCGTTCGCAGAATGCTTGCGACCAAATTCCTCAATTAAAGCAGTGCGTAGCGTCTCATAGTTGTGCGTGGAAATGGTACGAGTGAAAATCTTTGCTGTTCCTTCGAGCAGTCGGCGCGTGGCAATGAATCGAGCTTGGTCATCCAGTTGAAGAATGTTGAATGCATCTCCCAGGTCATCAGACCACTTATGTACATCATAACTATCGTCAGCGCTAAATTTTGGTACCATCGTTTCGATGACACTGAGATCTATATGCACATTAGGTACAGAAGAGCGAAAAGCTTGACGTAAGTCGGCGACTTCTCGTTGCAACAGCAGTAAATCACGCTCCTTTCGCAGTTGCAGAATTTCTTCGTCGACTTTGACGGCATTTTTGATCAGAGCAGCGCATATTGGGACGGCGGCGGAAGCATCGACTGTTGGGACGGCAGCAGAAGGACCGTCAGCGCAACATTTTGTCTGTGGAGCGGCAGAGCCCGGGGCATCAGTAGAAGCAGCATCAGTGTTCATTGGAGCAGCAGTAATAAGCGCAGCGGGAGCAGCAGTAGCAAGCGCAGCAGGAACAGCAGTAGTAGGCACAGCAGGAGCAGCAGCAGCAACGGGCGCAGCAGAAGCATTAGACATAGCGATAGGGGAAGCATCAAGAGGGAATTGGCGATCGGGAGTTAAAGCAGCGGCGTTTAGAGCAGTAGGTTTTAGGAGGAGATTATCCGAATCAGCAGTGAATCGTTGGACCGCCGGCAATTGCTCGAATAATTCGCGGACCTGCGACATCGTGGCGTTCGGCGGCACAGCGACTCCATGGTGTTCCAACACCAGAAGCATATCAGGTTTGGATACGCGATTCATATTAGCGAGTTGAAAATTTAAAAATTCGTAATCCTGTCCGCAGGATTGTAGTCGAATAGAAAATTTTTATTAAAAATAGAATTATAAGGCGTTTGATGCGTTTAGACAATGTCGATGTAAATTTAGAAAACGACTTACTCCCACGAGCGCAGATCCAAGAAGAAAGAGAACAGCCGTGTTACAGTCTAAAGCCATGTTATATTGATTCAGCGTTGCATGTTAAGATTATGCTATCTAAAGTCAGAGTTGCATGCTAAGGCTATATAACATGGCTTAAGGCTGTATTATATCGTTTAAGGCTGAGTCATATGGTTTAAGGCCACGTCATATTGTTTAAGGCTATGTTATATGGCTTAAGGCCACATTATATTGTTTAAGGCTAAATTATATGTGTTAAGGCTATATTATATATTCTAAGGCCAGGGCTGCACTGCTCAACATAGGGTTACGACTACAACACGAAATTTTCATTCTAAGTACTATGGGATAAGGAGGGAGCACGAGTGTCAAGCTCGATTTTATGACCGTCTCCGATTTTGATGAAACTTGCAGAATATTCTTGGCTCCTTAATCAAAAGCCTTTGCGCAAAGTTTGATCAAATTCTCAGATAAAAATTTTGACACGAAATTTTCATTCTTAGTACTATGGGATAAGGAGGGAGCACGAGTGTCAAGCTCGATTTTATGACCGTCTCCGATTTTGATGAAACTTGCAGAATATTCTTGGCTCCTTAATCAAAAGCCCTTGCGCAACGTTTGATCAAATTCTCAGATAAAAATTTTGACACGAAATTTTCATTCTAAGTACTATGGGATAAGGAGGGAGCACGAATGTCAAGCTCGATTTTATGACCGTCTCCGATTTTGATGAAACTTGCAGAATATTCTTGGCTCCTTAATCAAAAGCCTTTTCTCACAGTTTGATCAAATTCTGAGATAAAAATTTTGACACGAAAATTTCATTCTAAGTACTATGGGATGAGGAGGGAGCACGAGTATCCAGCTCGATTTTATGACCGTCTCCGATTTTGACGAAACCTGCAGAATATTCTTGGCTCCTTAATCAAAAGCCTTTGCGCAAAGTTTGATGAAATTCTGAGATGGAAATTTTGAACCAAAAATTTCATTCTAAGTACAATGGGATGAGGAGGGAGCACGAGTGTCAAGCTCGATTTTATGACCGTCTCCGATTTCGATTAAACTTGCAGAATATTCTTGGCTCCTTAATCAAAAGCCTTTGCGCACAGTTTGATCAAATTGTGAGATAAAAATTTTGACACGAAAATTTCATTCTAAGTACTATGGGAGGAGGAGGGAGCACGAGTATCCAGCTCGATTTTATGACCGTCTCCGATTTTGACGAAACTTGCAGAATATTCTTGGCTCCTAAATCAAAAGCCTTTGCGCAAAGTTTGATCAAATTCTCAGATAAAAATTTTGACACGAAATTTTCATTTTAAGTACTATGGGATAAGGAGGGAGCAGGAGTGTCAAGCTCGATTTTATGACCGTCTCCGATTTTGATGAAACTTGCAGAATATTCTTGGCTCCTTAATCAAAAGCCTTTGCCCACAGTTTGATCAAATTCTGAGATAAAAACTTTCAACCAAAAATTTCATTCTAAGTTTAATGGGATGAGGAAGGAGCACGAGTATCAAGCTCGATTTTTTGACCGTCTCCGATTTTGATGAAACTTGCAGAATATTCTTGGCTCCTTAATCAAAAGCCTTTGCGCACAGTTTGATCAAATTCTGAGATAATAATTTTATTTTTTTTTTAACATTATATAATATTTATTGGATCACTCCTTTAGGATAGGAATCTATCAATAGCTTTTAAAATCTTACACCTAATTTAACACATTTACATACCACAGAGCATATTCCGACTTATAGAAACGTTTATGAATGTAATTTTTTGATAAAAAGACTGGGCTTTTATGATGTGTGTGTAGGATCACATGTAATTGAGTCGGTGTTGGAGAGCATAGTATTGACGGTGTTGTTTGCGGAAACGACGATTTTAAGAAGCTAGGGTGTGCGTGGATTGCAAGGGTGCATGGAGTGCACTCACCGAGATGACGATCATCTAGGAAAGCTGTGTTGATGAATGTGCATGGATTGCACCTGTTGTAGAGTATAACTTGGGGCCGCTGGCCGATCATTTCTTTTGAGCCTCGAATGGTGAGTTGGGTTTGGCGAACTCCATTTTAACCAGTTTAGCGTTGAGCTCTCTATGGATGCGTTCATTTGTAAAAAACCAAGGAGCTCCTGTAATAGTTCTTAGAATTTTGGATTGTGCTCTCTGCAGAATGTCAATATTCGAAGCGCTTGCATATCCATACAATTGCAGACCATACGTCCATATTGACTTTATGACTTGCTTGTACAGAAGGACTTTAAACTCTAATTTAAGGTGAGAGCGGTTATTTATTAGCCAGGGCAAGCTTTTGGCTTTGAGTTTAATTTGCGTTCTCTTGGCCTCGATATGCTTGCGCCATGTCAATCTTTTGTCTAAGTGAATTCCGAGGTAGGTAACTTCTTCATCATCTTGTTCGATAAGGCCCACATTTCGGTTCGGATCAGATTGCCTCGGTTGTGCTGGTCGGTGCGGACAGTTGCGGTTAGCGTGTGTAAGTTGTCCACATTTGAAGCAGGATCCGTCAGGTCACTTTGGCTTGGGACAGGCACTCTGGTAATGTCCATAGCGTGAACAGTTGAAGCATCGAATGGACATCTCAGTCAATTCTGCAGTTTGAACTGGTGACTTCGCAGCAGTGGGCGACGGTGTAGCAGCAGGTTTGGCAATTGTACGCTGGGCAATCGACGGACGCAATTTTTCGAAGCGCGTCACCAAGGTTTTTAGTTCACGCATGTTCTTGGCGCTATACAGCATAATTGCGCTAGTGGACGAATTACCCGTTCCACGGTCGATTCCTCCAATGATAATGTCCACTAATTCCTCTTCAGCAATATTGGCACGAGAAGCGATTTCTTGCATTTCAATTACAAAACGGTGAAAACACTCCGTTTGCTTGATATGTCGTGCACGCAGTTGGTTGTAAATTTCGTTCGCAGAATGCTTGCGACCAAATTCCTCAATTAAAACAGTGCGTAGCGTCTCATAGTTGTGCGTGGAAATGGTACGAGTGAAAATCTTTGCTGTTCCTTCGAGCAGTCGGCGCGTGGCAATGAATCGAGCTTGGTCATCCAGTTGAAGAATGTTGAATGCATCTCCCAGGTCATCAGACCACTTATGTACATCATAACTATCGTCAGCGCTAAATTTTGGTACCATCGTTTCGATGACACTGAGATCTATATGCACATTAGGTACAGAAGAGCGAAAAGCTTGACGTAAGTCGGCGACTTCTCGTTGCAACAGCAGTAAATCACGCTCCTTTCGCAGTTGCAAAATTTCTTCGTCGACTTTGACGGCATTTTTGATCAGAGCAGAGCATATTGGGACGGCGGCGGAAGCATCGACTGTTGGGACGGCAGCAGAAGGACCGTCAGCGCAACATTTTGTCTGAGGAGGATATCCGAATCAGCAGTGAATCGTTGGACCGCCGGCAATTGCTCGAATAATTCGCGGACCTGCGACATCGTGGCGTTCGGCGGCACAGCGACTCCATGGTGTTCCAACACCAGAAGCATATCAGGTTTGGATACGCGATTCATATTAGCGAGTTGAAAATTTAAAAATGCGTAATCCTGTCCGCAGGATTGTAGTCGAATAGACAATTTTTATTAAAAATAGAATTATAAGGCGTTTGATGCGTTTAGACAATGTCGATGTAAATTTAGAAAACGACTTACCCCCACGAGCGCAGATCCAAGAAGAAAGAGAACAGCCGTGTTACAGTCTAAAGCCATGTTATATTGATTCAGCGTTGCATGTTAAGATTATGCTATCTAAAGTCAGAGTTGCATGCTAAGGCTATATAACATGGCTTAAGGCTGTATTATATCGTTTAAGGCTGAGTCATATGGTTTAAGGCCACGTCATATTGTTTAAGGCTATGTTATATGGCTTAAGGCCACATTATATTGTTTAAGGCTAAATTATATGTGTTAAGGCTATATTATATATTCTAAGGCCAGGGCTGCACTGCTCAACATAGGGTTACGACTACAACACGAAATTTTCATTCTAAGTACTATGGGATAAGGAGGGAGCACGAGTGTCAAGCTCGATTTTATGACCGTCTCCGATTTTGATGAAACTTGCAGAATATTCTTGGCTCCTTAATCAAAAGCCTTTGCGCAAAGTTTGATCAAATTCTCAGATAAAAATTTTGACACGAAATTTTCATTCTTAGTACTATGGGATAAGGAGGGAGCACGAGTGTCAAGCTCGATTTTATGACCGTCTCCGATTTTGATGAAACTTGCAGAATATTCTTGGCTCCTTAATCAAAAGCCCTTGCGCAAAGTTTGATCAAATTCTGAGATAAAAATGTTGACACGAAAATTTCATTCTAAGTACTATGGGATAAGGAGGGAGCACGAGTATCAAGCTCGATTTTATGACCGTCTCCGATTTAGACGAAACTTGTAGAATATTCTTGGCTCCTTAATCGAAAGCCTTTGCGCAACGTTTGATCAAATTCTGAGATAAAAATTTTGAACCAAAAATTTCATTCTAAGTACAATGGGATGAGGAGGGAGCACGAGTGTCAAGCTCGATTTTATGACCGTCTCCGATTTTGATGAAACTTGCAGAATATTCTTGGCTCCTTAATCAAAAGCCCTTGCGCAAAGTTTGATCAAATTCTGAGATAAAAATTTTGACACGAAAATTTCATTCTAAGTACTATGGGATGAGGAGGGAGCACGAGTGTCAAGCTCGATTTTATGACCGTCTCCGATTTTGATGAAACTTGCAGAATATTCTTGGCTCCTTAATCAAAAGCCTTTGTCGCAAAGTTTGATCAAATTCTCAGATAAAAATTTTGACACGAAATTTCATTTTAAGTACTATGGGATAAGGAGGGAGCACGAGTGTCAAGCTCGATTTTATGACCGTCTCCGATTTTGATGAAACTTGCAGAATATTCTTGGCTCCTTAATAAACTTCAATAATATAAATTACAAAATTTATAGGGGATTTCCTTTTAATATTGCTAAAACTAATTAATAAATTAAATTTTAGGGAGAGCCGCATCAGTTTATGACCTTCGATTTTGAGAAATTGCAAAATTTCTTGTCCTAATCAAAAGGCTGGGAAAGTTTGATCAAATTCGATTAAAAATCTCACCAAAATTTCATTAATGGAAATTTGGTCTAGGACAAGTTCAGCCATTTTATAAATGTCTCAAAAATTTTGAAGAAACATTAGATATTCTTGGTCTAGAAAGCCTTCCAAGTGTTTTGCGTTCCGATTTTAGAATGCAATTCTTGGCTCCTAATAAAACTTCCAAGTTTGATAAATCAGATAAAAATTTCAACCAAAAATTTATTTAAGTATATGATGGAGGGAGTACGAGTGTCAAACTCGATTTTATGACCGTCTCCGATTTTGATGAAACTTGCAGAATATTCTTGGCTCCTTAATCAAAAGCCTTTGCGCAAAGTTTGATCAAATTCTCAGATAAAAATTTTGACACGAAATTTTCATTCTAAGTACTATGGGATAAGGAGGGAACACGAGTGTTAAGCTTGATCTTATGACCGTGTCCGATTTTGATGAAACTTGCAGAATCTTCTTGGCTCCTTAATCAAAAGCCCTTGCGCAAAGTTTGATTAAATTCTGAGATAAAAATTTTGAACCAAAAATTTCATTCTAAGTTATATGAGATGAGGAGGGAGCACGAGTATCAAGCTCGATTTTATGATCGTCTCCGATTTTGATGAAACTTGCAGAATATTCTTGGCTCCTTAATCAAAAAGCCCTTGCGCAAAGTTTGATCAAATTCTGAGATAAAAATGTTGACACGAAAATTTCATTCTAAGTACTATGGGATAAGGAGGGAGCACGAGTATCAAGCTCGATTTTATGACCGTCTCCGATTAAGACGAAACTTGTAGAATATTCTTGGCTCCTTAATCGAAAGCCTTTGCGCAACGTTTGATCAAATTCTGAGATAAAAATTTTGAACCAAAAATTTCATTCTAAGTTATATGGGATGAGGGGGAGCACAAGTATCAAGCTCGATTTTATGACCGTCTCCGATTTTGATGAAACTTGCAGAATATTCTTGGCTCCTTAATCAAAAGCCCTTGCGCAAAGTTTGATCAAATTCTGAGATAAAAATTTTGACACGAAAATTTCATTCTAAGTACAATGGGATGAGGAGGGAGTACGAGTGTCAAACTCGATTTTATGACCGTCTCCGATTTTGATGAAACTTGCAGAATATTCTTGGCTCCTTAATCAAAAGCCTTTGCGCAAAGTTTGATCAAATTCTCAGATAAAAATTTTGACACGAAATTTTCATTCTAAGTACTATGGGATAAGGAGGGAACACGAGTGTCAAGCTCGATCTTATGACCGTGTCCGATTTTGATGAAACTTGCAGAATATTCTTGGCTCCTTAATCAAAAGCCCTTGCGCAAAGTTTGATTAAATTCTGAGATAAAAATTTTGAACCAAAAATTTCATTCTAAGTTATATGGGATGAGGAGGGAGCACGAGTATCAAGCTCGATTTTATGATCGTCTCCGATTTTGATGAAACTTGCAGAATATTCTTGGCTCCTTAATCAAAAAGCCCTTGCGCAAAGTTTGATCAAATTCTGAGATAAAAATGTTGACACGAAAATTTCATTCTAAGTACTATGGGATAAGGAGGGAGCACGAGTATCAAGCTCGATTTTATGACCGTCTCCGATTAAGACGAAACTTGTAGAATATTCTTGGCTCCTTAATCGAAAGCCTTTGCCCACAGTTTGATCAAATTCTGAGATAAAAATTTTGAACCAAAAATTTCATTCTAAGTTATATGGGATGAGGAGGGAGCACGAGTATCAAGCTCGATTTTATGACCGTCTCCGATTTTGATGAAACTTGCAGAATATTCTTGGCTCCTTAATCAAAAGTTCTTGCGCAAAGTTTGATCAAATTCTGAGATAAAAAATTTTGACACGAAAATTTCATTCTAAGTACAATGGGATGAGGAGGAAGTACGAGTGTCAAACTCGATTTTATGACCGTCTCCGATTTTGATGAAACTTGCAGAATATTCTTGGCTCCTTAATCGAAAGCCTTTGCGCAAAGTTTGATCAAATTCTCAGATAAAAATTTTGACACGAAATTTTCATTCTAAGTACTATGGGATAAGGAGGGAACACGAGTGTCAAGCTCGATTTTATGACCGTGTCCGATTTTGATGAAACTTGCAGAATATTCTTGGCTCCTTTATCAAAAGCCCTTGCGCAAAGTTTGATTAAATTCTGAGATAAAAATTTTGAACCAAAAATTTCATTCTAAGTTATATGGGATGAGGAGGGAGCACGAGTATCAAGCTCGATTTAATGACCGTCTCCGATTTTGATGAAACTTGCGGAATATTCTTGGCTCCTTAATCAAAAGCCCTTGCGCAAAGTTTGATCAAATTCTCAGATAAAAATTTTGACACGAAATTTTCATTCTAAGTACTATGGGATAAGGAGGGAGTGCGAGTGTCAAGCTCGATTTTATGACCGTCTCCGATTTGATGAAACTTGCAGAATATTCTTGGCTCCTTAATTAAAAGCCTTCGACCACAGTTTGATCAAATTCTGAGATAAAAATTTTGAACCAAAAATTTTTATTCTTAGTTATATGGCATGAGGAGGGAGCACGAGTATCAAGCTCGATTTTATGACCGTCTCCGATTTTGATGAAACTTGCAGAATATTCTTGGCTCCTTAATCAAAAGCCCTTGCGCAAAGTTTGATAAAATTCTGAGATAAAAATTTTGACACGAAAATTTCATTCTAAGTACAATGGGATGAGGAGGGAGTACGAGTGTCAAACTCGATTTTTTTGGTTCAAAATTTTTATCTCAGAATTTAATCAAACTTTGCGCGTGAACAGTTGAAGCATCGAATGGACATCTCAGTCAATTCTGCAGTTTGAACTGGTGACTTCGCAGCAGTGGGCGACGGTGTAGCAGCAGGTTTGGCAATTGTACGCTGGGCAATCGACGGACGCAATTTTTCGAAGCGCGTCACCAAGGTTTTTAGTTCGCGCATGTTCTTGGCGCTATACAGCATAATTGCGCTAGTGGACGAATTACCCGTTTCACGGTCGATTCCTCCAATGATAATGTCCACTAATTCCTCTTCAGCAATATTGGCACGAGAAGCGATTTCTTGCATTTCAATTACAAAACGGCGAAAAGACTCCGTTTGCTTGATATGTCGTGCACGCAGTTGGTTGTAAATTTCGTTCGCAGAATGCTTGCGACCAAATTCCTCAATAAAGCAATGCGTAGCGTCTCATATTTGTGCGTGGAAATGGTACGAGTGAAAATCTTTGCTGTTCCTTCGAGCAGTCGGCGCGTGGCAATGAATCGAGCTTGGTCATCCAGTTGAAGAATGTTGAATGCATCTCCCAGGTCATCAGACCACTTATGTACATCATAACTATCGTCAGCGCTAAATTTTGGTACCATCGTTTCGATGACACTGAGATCTATATGCACATTAGGTACAGAAGAGCGAAAAGCTTGACGTAAGTCGGCGACTTCTCGTTGCAACAGCAGTAAATCACGCTCCTTTCGCAGTTGCAGAATTTCTTCGTCGACTTTGACGGCATTTTTGATCAGAGCAGCGCATATTGGGACGGCGGCGGAAGCATCGACTGTTGGGACGGCAGCAGAAGGACCGTCAGCGCAACATTTTGTCTGTGGAGCGGCAGAGCCCGGGGCATCAGTAGAAGCAGCATCAGTGTTCATTGGAGCAGCAGTAATAAGCGCAGCGGGAGCAGCAGTAGCAAGCGCAGCAGGAACAGCAGTAGTAGGCACAGCAGGAGCAGCAGCAGCAACGGGCGCAGCAGAAGCATCAGACATAGCGATGGGGGAAGCATCAAGAGGGAATTGGCGATCGGGAGTAAAAGCAGCGGCGTTTAGAGCAGTAGGTTTTAGGAGGAGATTATCCGAATCAGCAGTGAATCGTTGGACCGCCGGCAATTGCTCGAATAATTCGCGGACCTGCGACATCGTGGCGTTCGGCGGCACAGCGACTCCATGGTGTTCCAACACCAGAAGCATATCAGGTTTGGATACGCGATTCATATTAGCGAGTTGAAAATTTAAAAATTCGTAATCCTGTCCGCAGGATTGTAGTCGAATAGACAATTTTTATTAAAAATAGAATTATAAGGCGTTTGATGCGTTTAGACAATGTCGATGTAAATTTAGAAAACGACTTACTCCCACGAGCGCAGATCCAAGAAGAAAGAGAACAGCCGTGTTACAGTCTAAAGCCATGTTATATTGATTCAGCGTTGCATGTTAAGATTATGCTATCTAAAGTCAGAGTTGCATGCTAAGGCTATATAACATGGCTTAAGGCTGTATTATATCGTTTAAGGCTGAGTCATATGGTTTAAGGCCACGTCATATTGTTTAAGGCTATGTTATATGGCTTAAGGCCACATAATATTGTTTAAGGCTAAATTATATGTGTTAAGGCTATATTATATATTCTAAGGCCAGGGCTGCACTGCTCAACATAGGGTTACGACTACAACACGAAATTTTCATTCTAAGTACTATGGGATAAGGAGGGAGCACGAGTGTCAAGCTCGATTTTATGACCGTCTCCGATTTTGATGAAACTTGCAGAATATTCTTGGCTCCTTAATCAAAAGCCTTTGCGCAAAGTTTGATCAAATTCTCAGATAAAAATTTTGACACGAAATTTTCATTCTTAGTACTATGGGATAAGGAGGGAGCACGAGTGTCAAGCTCGATTTTATGACCGTCTCCGATTTTGATGAAACTTGCAGAATATTCTTGGCTCCTTAATCAAAAGGCGTTGCGCAACGTTTGATCAAATTCTCAGATAAAAATTTTGACACGATATTTTCATTCTAAGTACTATGGGATAAGGAGGGAGCACGAATGTCAAGCTCGATTTTATGACCGTCTCCGATTTTGATGAAACTTGCAGAATATTCTTGGCTCCTTAATAAAAAGCCTTTTCTCACAGTTTGATCAAATTCTGAGATAAAAATTTTGACACGAAAATTTCATTCTAAGTACTATGGGATGAGGAGGGAGCACGAGTATCCAGCTCGATTTTATGACCGTCTCCGATTTTGCCGAAACCTGCAGAATATTCTTAGCTCCTTAATCAAAAGCCTTTGCGCAAAGTTTGATGAAATTCTGAGATAGAAATTTTGAACCAAAAATTTCATTCTAAGTACAATGGGATGAGGAAGGAGCACGAGTGTCAAGCTCGATTTTATGACCGTCTCCGATTTCGATTAAACTTGCAGAATATTCTTGGCTCCTTAATCAAAAGCCTTTGCGCACAGTTTGATCAAATTGTGAGATAAAAATTTTGACACGAAAATTTCATTCTAAGTACTATGGGATGAGGAGGAAGCACGAGTATCCAGCTCGATTTTATGACCGTCTCCGATTTTGACGAAACTTGCAGGATATTCTTGGCTCCTAAATCAGAAGCCTTTGCGCAAAGTTTGATCAAATTCTCAGATATAAATTTTGACACGAAATTTTCATTTTAAGTACTATGGGATAAGGAGGGAGCACGAGTGTCAAGCTCGATTTTATGACCGTCTCCGATTTTTATGAAACTTGCAGAATATTCTTGGCTCCTTAATCAAAAGCCCTTGCGCAAAGTTTGATCAAATTCTGAGATAAAAATTTTGACACGACAATTTCATTCTAAGTACAATGGGATGAGGAGGGAGTACGAGTGTCAAACTCGATTTTATGACCGTCTCCGATTTTGATGAAACTTGCATAATATTCTTGGCTCCTTAATCAAAAGCCTTTGTGCAAAGTTTGATCAAATTCTCAGATAAAAATTTTGACGCGAAATTTTCATTTTAAGTACTATGGGATAAGGAGGGAACACGAGTGTCAAGCTCGATTTTATGACCGTCTCCGATTTTGATGAAACTTGCAGAATATTCTTGGCTCCTTAATCAAAAGCCTTTGCCCACAGTTTGATCAAATTCTGAAATAAAAATTTTGAAGCAAAAATTGCATTCTAAGTAATATGGGATGAGGAGGGAGTACGAGTGTCAAACTCGATTTTATGACCGTCTCCGATTTTGATGAAACTTGCAGAATATTCTTGGCTCCTTAATCAAAAGCCCTTGCGCAAAGTTTGATCAAATTCTGAGATAAAAATGTTGACACGAAAATTTCATTCTAAGTACTATGGGATAAGGAGGGAGCACGAGTATCAAGCTCGATTTTATGACCGTCTCCGATTTAGACGAAACTTGTAGAATATTCTTGGCTCCTTAATCGAAAGCCTTTGCGCAACGTTTGATCAAATTCTGAGATAAAAATTTTGAACCAAAAATTTCATTCTAAGTTATATGGGATGAGGAGGGAGCACGAGTATCAAGCTCGAATTTATGACCGTCTCCGATTTTGATGAAACTTGCAGAATATTCTTGGCTCCTTAATCAAAAGCCCTTGCGCAAAGTTTGATCAAATTCTGAGATAAAAAATTTTGACACGAAAATTTCATTCTAAGTACAATGGGATGAGGAGGGAGTACGAGTGTCAAACTCGATTTTATGACCGTCTCCGATTTTGATGAAACTTGCAGAATATTCTTGGCTCCTTAATCAAAAGCCTTTGCGCAAAGTTTGATCAAATTCTCAGATAACAATTTTGACACGAAATTTTCATTCTAAGTACTATGGGATAAGGAGGGAACACGAGTGTCAAGCTCGACTTTATGACCGTCTCCGATTTTGATGAAACTTGCAGAATATTCTTGGCTCCTTAATCAAAAGCCTTTGCCACAGTTTGATCAAATTCTGAGATAAAAATTTTGAACAAAAATTTCATTCTAAGTTATATGGGATGAGGAGGGAGCACGAGTATCAAGCTCGATTTTATGACCGTCTCCGATTTTGATGAAACTTGCAGAATATTCCTGGCTCCTTAATCAAAAGCCCTTGCGCAAAGTTTGATCAAATTCTGAGATAAAAAATTTTGACACGAAAATTTCATTCTAAGTACAATGGGATGAGGAGGGAGTACGAGTGTCAAACTCGACTTTATGAACGTCTCCGATTTTGATGAAACTTGCAGAATATTCTTGGCTCCTTAATCAAAAGCCTTTGCGCAAAGTTTGATCAAATTCTCAGATAAAAATTTTGACACGAAATTTTCATTCTAAGTACTATGGGATAAGGAGGGAACACGAGTGTCAAGCTCGATTTTATGACCGTGTCCGATTTTGATGAAACTTGCAGAATATTCTTGGCTCCTTTATCAAAAGCCCTTGCGCAAAGTTTGATTAAATTCTGAGATAAAAATTTTGAACCAAAAATTTCATTCTAAGTTATATGGGATGAGGAGGGAGCACGAGTATCAAGCTCGATTTTATGACCGTCTCCGATTTTGATGAAACTTGCAGAATATTCTTGGCTCCTTAATCAAAAGCCCTTGCGCAAAGTTTGATCAAATTCTCAGATAAAAATTTTGACACGAAATTTTCATTCTAAGTACTATGGGATAAGGAGGGAGTGCGAGTGTCAAGCTCGATTTTATGACCGTCTCCGATTTGATGAAACTTGCAGAATATTCTTGGCTCCTTAATCAAAAGCCTTTGACCACAGTTTGATCAAATTCTGAGATAAAAATTTTGAACCAAAAATTTCATTCTTAGTTATATGGGATGAGGAGGGAGCACGAGTATCAAGCTCGATTTTATGACCGTCTCCGATTTTGATGAAACTTGCAGAATATTCTTGGCTCCTTAATCAAAAGCCCTTGCGCAAAGTTTGATCAAATTCTGAGATAAAAATTTTGACACGAAAATTTCATTCTAAGTACAATGGGATGAGGAGGGAGTACGAGTGTCAAACTCGATTTTTTTGGTTCAAAATTTTTATCTCAGAATTAAATCAAACTTTGCGAAAGGGCTTTTGATAAAGGAGCCAAGAATATTCTGCAAGTTTCATCAAAATCGGACACGGTCATAAAATCGAGCTTGACACTCGTGTTCCCTCCTTATCCCATAGTACTTAGAATGAAAATTTCGTGTCAAAATTTTTATCTCAGAATTTGATCAAACTTTGCGCAAGGGCTTTTAATTAAGGAGCCAAGAATATTCTGCAAGTTTCATCAAAATCGGAGATGGTCATAAAATCGAGCTTGATACTCGTGCTCCCTCCTTATCCCTTAGTACTTAGAATGAAATTTTCGTGTCAACATTTTTATCTCAGAATTTGATCAAACTTTGCGCAAGGGCTTTTGATTAAGGATCCAGGTATATTCTGCAAGTTTCATCAAAATCGGAGACGGTCGTAAAATCGAGCTTGATACTTGTGCTCCCTCCTCATCCCATATAACTTAGAATGAAATTTTTGGGTCAAAATTTTTATCTCAGAATTTGATCAAACTGTGGGCAAAGGCTTTTGATTAAGGAGCCAAGAATATTCTGCAAGTTTCATCAAAATCGGAGACGGTCATAAAATCGAGCTTGACACTCGTGTTCCCTCCTTATCCCATAGTACTTAGAATGAAAATTTCGTGTCAAAATTTTTATCTGAGAATTTGATCAAACTTTGCGCAAAGGCTTTTGATTAAGGAGCCAAGAATATTCTGCAAGTTTCATCAAAATCGGAGACGGTCATAAAATCGAGTTTGACACTCGTACTCCCTCCTCATCCCATTGTACTTAGAATGAAATTTTCGTGTCAAAATTTTTTATCTCAGAATTTGATCAAACTTTGCGCAAGGGCTTTTGATTAAGGAGCCAAGAATATTCTGCAAGTTTCATCAAAATCGGAGACGGTCATAAAATCGAGCTTGATACTCGTGCTCCCTCCTCATCCCATATAACTTAGAATGAAATTTTTGGTTCAAAATTTTTATCTCAGAATTTAATCAAACTTTGCGCAAGGGCTTTTGATAAAGGAGCCAAGAATATTCTGCAAGTTTCATCAAAATCGGACACGGTCATAAAATCGAGCTTGACACTCGTGTTCCCTCCTTATCCCATAGTACTTAGAATGAAAATTTCGTGTCAAAATTTTTATCTGAGAATTTGATCAAACTTTGCGCAAAGGCTTTTGATTAAGGAGCCAAGAATATTCTGCAAGTTTCATCAAAATCGGAGACGTTCATAAAGTCGAGTTTGACACTCGTACTCCCTCCTCATCCCATTGTACTTAGAATGAAATTTTCGTGTCAAAATTTTTTATCTCAGAATTTGATCAAACTTTGCGCAAGGGCTTTTGATTAAGGAGCCAGGAATATCCTGCAAGTTTCATCAAAATCGGAGACGGTCATAAAATCGAGCTTGATACTCGTGCTCCCTCCTCATCCCATATAACTTAGAATGAAATTTTTGGTTCAAAATTTTTATCTCAGAATTTGATCAAACTGTGGGCAAAGGCTTTTGATTAAGGAGCCAAGAATATTCTGCAAGTTTCATCAAAATCGGAGACGGTCATAAAATCGAGCTTGACACTCGTGTTCCCTCCTTATCCCATAGTACTTAGAATGAAAATTTCGTGTCAAAATTTTTATCTGAGAATTTGATCAAACTTTGCGCAAAGGCTTTTGATTAAGGAGCCGAGAATATTCTGCAAGTTTCATCAAAATCGGAGACGGTCATAAAATCGAGTTTGACATTCGTACTCCCTCCTCATCCCATTGTACTTAGAATGAAATTTTCGTGTCAAAATTTTTTATCTCAGAATTTGATCAAACTTTGCGCAAGGGCTTTTGATTAAGGAGCCAAGACTATTCTGCAAGTTTCATCAAAATCGGACACGGTCATAAAATCGAGCTTGACACTCGTGTTCCCATCCTTATTAGAATGAAAATTTCGTGTCAAAATTTTTATCTGAGAATTTGATCAAACTTGCGCAAAGGCTTTTGATAAAGGAGCCAAGAATATTCTGCAAGTTTCATCAAAATCGGAGACGGTCATAAAATCGAGCTTGATACTCGTGCTCCCTCCTTATCCCTTAGTACTTAGAATGAAATTTTCGTGTCAACATTTTTATCTCAGAATTTGATCAAACTTTGCGCAAGGGCTTTTGATTAAGGATACAGGTATATTCTGCAAGTTTCATCAAAATCGGAGACGGTCATAAAATCGAGCTTGATACTTGTGCTCCCTCCTCATCCCATATAAACTTAGAATGAAATTTTTGGTTCAAAATTTTTATCTCAGAATTTGATCAAACTGTGGGCAAAGGCTTTTGATTAAGAGCCAAGAATATTCTGCAAGTTTCATCAAAATCGGAGACGGTCATAAAATCGAGTTTGACACTCGTACTCCCTCCTCATCCATTGTACTTAGAATGAAATTTTGTGTCAAAATTTTTTATCTCAGAATTTGATCAACTTTGCGCAAGGGCTTTTGATTAAGGAGCCAAGAATATTCTGCAAGTTTCATCAAAATCGGAGACGGTCATAAAATCGAGCTTGATACTCGTGCTCCCTCCTCATCCCATAAACTAAGAATGAAATTTTTGGTTCAAATTTTTATCTCAGAATTTGATCAAACGTTGCGCAAAGGCTTTTGATTAAGGAGCCAAGAATATTCTATAAGTTTCGTCTAAATCGGAGACGGTCATAAAATCGAGCTTGATACTCGTGCTCCCTCCTTATCCTAGTACTCAACATTTTTATCTCAGAATTTGATCAAACTTTGCGCAAGGCTTTTGATTAAGGAGCCAAGAATATTCTGCAAGTTTCATCAAAATCGGAGACGGTCATAAAATCGAGCTTGATACTCGTGCTTCCTCCTTATCCCATAGTACTTAGAATGAAAATTTCGTGTCAAAATTTTTATCTAGAATTTAATCAAACTTTGCGCAAGGGCTTTTGATTAAGGAGCCAAGAATATTCTGCAAGTTTCATCAAAATCGGACACGGTCATAAAATCGAGCTTGACACTCGTGTTCCCTCCTTATCCCATAGTACTTAGAATGAAAATTTCGTGTCAAAATTTTTATCTGAGAATTTGATCAAACTTTGCGCAAAGGCTTTTGATTAAGGAGCCGAGAATATTCTGCAAGTTTCATCAAAATCGGAAAAAAAAAAAAAAAAAAAAAAAAAAAAAAAAAAAAAAAAAAAAAAAAAAAAATTTTTTTTTTTTTTTTTTTTTTTTTTTTTTTTTTTTTTTTTTTTTTTTTTTTTTTAAAACGAGCTTGATACTCGTGCTCCCTCCTTATCCCATAGTACTTAGAATGAAATTTTCGTGTCAACATTTTTATCTCAGAATTTGATCAAACTTTGCGCAAGGGCTTTTGATTAAGGAGCCAAGAATATTCTGCAAGTTTCATCAAAATCGGAGACGGTCATAAAATCGAGCTTGATACTCGTGCTCCCTCCTCATCCCATAAAACTAGAATGAAATTTGGTTCAAAATTTTTATCTCAGAATTTGATCAAACTTTGCGCAAGGGCTTTTGATTAAGGAGCCAAGAATATTCTGCAAGTTTCATCAAAATCGGAACGTCATAAAATCGAGCTTGAACTCGTGTTCCCTCCTTATCCCATAGTACTTAGAATGAAAATTTCGTGTCAAAATTTTTATCTGAGAATTTGATCAAACTTTGCGCAAAGGCTTTTGATTAAGGAGCCAAGAATATTCTGCAAGTTTCATCAAAATCGGAGACGGTCATAAAATCGAGTTTGACACTCGTACTCCCTCCTCATCCCATTGTACTTAGAATGAAATTTTCGTGTCAAAATTTTTATCTCAGAATTTGATCAAACTTTGCGCAAGGGCTTTTGATTAAGGAGCCAAGAATATTCTGCAAGTTTCATCAAAATCGGAGACGGTCATAAAATCGAGCTTGATACTCGTGCTCCCTCCTCATCCCATATAACTTAGAATGAAATTTTTGGTTCAAAATTTTTATCTCAGAATTTGATCAAACGTTGCGCAAAGGCTTTCGATTAAGGAGCCAAGAATATTCTACAAGTTTCTCAAATCGGAGACGGTCATAAAATCGAGCTTGATACTCGTGCTCCCTCCTTATCCCTTATACTTAGAATGAAATTTTCGTGTCAACATTTTTATCTCAGAATTTGATCAAACTTTGCGCAAGGGCTTTTGATTAAGGAGCCAAGAATATTCTGCAAGTTTCATCAAAATCGGAGACGGTCATAAAATCGAGCTTGATACTCGTGCTCCCTCCTCATCCCATAAACTTAGAATGAAATTATTGGTTCAAAATTTTTATCTCAGAATTTATCAAACTTTGCGCAAGGGCTTTTGATTAAGGAGCCAAGAATATTCTGCAAGTTTCATCAAAATCGGAACGGTCATAAAATCGAGCTTGAACTCGTGTTCCCTCCTTATCCCATAGTACTTAGAATGAAAATTTCGTGTCAAAATTTTTATCTAGAATTTGATCAAACTTTGCGCAAAGGCTTTTGATTAAGGAGCCGAGAATATTCTGCAAGTTTCATCAAAATCGGAGACGGTCATAAAATCGAGTTTGACACTCGTACTCCCTCCTCATCCCATTGTACTTAGCATATAATTTTCGTGTCAAAATTTTTATCTCAGAATTTGATCAAACTTTGCGCAAGGGCTTTTGATTAAGGAGCCAAGAATATTCTGCAAGTTTCATCAAAATCGGAGACGGTCATAAAATCGAGCTTGATACTTGTGCTCCCTCCTCAGCCCATATAACTTAGAATGAAATTTTTGGTTCAAAATTTTTATCTCACATTTTGATCAAACGTTGCGCAAAGGCTTTCGATTAAGGAGCCAAGAATATTCTACAAGCTTCGTCTAAATCGGAGACGGTCATAAAAACGAGCTTGATACTCGTGCTCCCTCCTTATCCCTTAGTACTTAGAATGAAATTTTCGTGTCAACATTTTTATCTCAGAATTTGATCAAACTTTGCGCAAGGGCTTTTGATTAAGGATCCAGGAATATTCTGCAAGTTTCATCAAAATCGGAGACGGTCATAAAATCGAGCTTGATACTCGTGCTCCCTCCTCATCCCATAAAACTTAGAATGAAATTATTGGTTCAAAATTTTTATCTCAGAATTTAATCAAACTTTGCGCAAGGGCTTTTGATTAAGGAGCCAAGAATATTCTGCAAGTTTCATCAAAATCGGACACGCTCATAAGATCGAGCTTGACACTCGTGTTCCCTCCTTATCCCATAGTACTTAGAATGAAAATTTCGTGTCAAAATTTTTATCTCAGAATTTGATCAAACTTTGCGCAAAGGCTTTTGATTAAGGAGCCGAGAATATTCTGCAAGTTTCATCAAAATCGGAGACGGTCATAAAATCGAGTTTGACACTCGTACTCCCTCCTCATCCCATATAACTTAGAATGAAATTTTTGGTTCAAATTTTTATCTCAGAATTTAATCAAACTTTGCGCAAGGGCTTTTGATTAAGGAGCCAAGAATATTCTGCAAGTTTCATCAAATCGGAGACGGTCATAAATCGAACTTGACACTCGTGTTCCCTCCTTATCCCATAGTACTTAGAATGAAAATTCGTGTCAAAATTTTATCTGAGAATTTGATCAAACTTTGCGCAACGGCTTTTGATTAAGGAGCCAAGAATATTCTAAGTTTCGTCTAAATCGGAGAGGGTCATAAAATCGAGCTTGATACTCGTGCTCCCTCCTTATCCCATAGTACTTAGAATGAAATTTTCGTGACAAATTTTTATCTCAGAATTTGATAACTTTGCGCAAGGGCTTTTGATTAAGGAGCCAAGAATATTCTGCAAGTTTCATCAAAATCGGAGACGGTCATAAAACCGAGCTTGATACTCGTGCCTCCTCTTCCCTACTTAAATAATTTTTGGTTCAACATTTTTATCTCAGAATTTGATCAAACTTTGCGCAAGGGCTTTTGATTAAGGATCCAAGAATATTCTGCAAGTTTTATCAAAATCGAAAACGGTCATAAAATCGATCTTGATACTCGTGCTCCCTCCTCATCCCATAAAACTTAGAATGAAATTATTGGTTCAAAATTTTTATCTCAGAATTTAATCAAACTTTGCGCAAGGGCTTTTGATTAAGGAGCCAAGAATATTCTGCAAGTTTCATCAAAATCGGACACGGTCATAAAATCGAGCTTGAAACTCGTGTTCCCTCCTTATCCCATAGTACTAAGAATGAAAATTTCGTGTCAAAATTTTTATCTGAGAATTTGATCAAACTTTGCGCAAAGGCTTTTGATTAAGGAGCCGAGAATATTCTGCAAGTTTCATCAAAATCGGAGACGGTCATAAAATCGAGTTTGACACTCGTACTCCCTCCTCATCCCATTGTACTTAGCATATAATTTTCGTGTCAAAATTTTTATCTCAGAATTTGATCAAACTTTGCGCAAGGGCTTTTGATTAAGGAGCCAAGAATATTCTGCAAGTTTCATCAAAATCGGAGACGGTCATAAAATCGAGCTTGATACTTGTGCTCCCTCCTCAGCCCATATAACTTAGAATGAAATTTTTGGTTCAAAATTTTTATCTCACATTTTGATCAAACGTTGCGCAAAGGCTTTCGATTAAGGAGCCAAGAATATTCTACAAGCTTCATCAAAATCGGACACGTCATAAGATCGAGCTTGACACTCGTGTTCCCTCCTTATCCCATAGTACTTAGAATGAAAATTTCGTGTCAAAATTTTTATCTCAGAATTTGATCAAACTTTGCGCAAAGGCTTTTGATTAAGGAGCCGAGAATATTCTGCAAGTTTCATCAAAATCGGAGACGGTCATAAAATCGAGTTTGACACTCGTACTCCCTCCTCATCCCATATAACTTAGAATGAAATTTTTGGTTCAAAATTTTTATCTCAGAATTTAATCAAACTTTGCGCAAGGGCTTTTGATTAAGGAGCCAAGAATATTCTGCAAGTTTCATCAAAATCGGACACGCTCATAAGATCGAGCTTGACACTCGTGTTCCCTCCTTATCCCATAGTACTTAGAATGAAAATTTCGTGTCAAAATTTTTATCTCAGAATTTGATCAAACTTTGCGCAAAGGCTTTTGATTAAGGAGCCGAGAATATTCTGCAAGTTTCATCAAAATCGGAGACGGTCATAAAAACGAGCTTGATACTCGTGCTCCCTCCTTATCCCTTAGTACTTAGAATGAAATTTTCGTGTCAACATTTTTATCTCAGAATTTGATCAAACTTTGCGCAAGGGCTTTTGATTAAGGATCCAGGAATATTCTGCAAGTTTCATCAAAATCGGAGACGGTCATAAAATCGAGCTTGATACTCGTGCTCCCTCCTCATCCCATAAAACTTAGAATGAAATTATTGGTTCAAAATTTTTATCTCAGAATTTAATCAAACTTTGCGCAAGGGCTTTTGATTAAGGAGCCAAGAATATTCTGCAAGTTTCATCAAAATCGGACACGCTCATAAGATCGAGCTTGACACTCGTGTTCCCTCCTTATCCCATAGTACTTAGAATGAAAATTTCGTGTCAAAATTTTTATCTCAGAATTTGATCAAACTTTGCGCAAAGGCTTTTGATTAAGGAGCCGAGAATATTCTGCAAGTTTCATCAAAATCGGAGACGGTCATAAAATCGAGTTTGACACTCGTACTCCCTCCTCATCCCATATAACTTAGAATGAAATTTTTGGTTCAAAATTTTTATCTCAGAATTTAATCAAACTTTGCGCAAGGGCTTTTGATTAAGGAGCCAAGAATATTCTGCAAGTTTCATCAAAATCGGAGACGGTCATAAAATCGAGCTTGACACTCGTGTTCCCTCCTTATCCCATAGTACTTAGAATGAAAATTTCGTGTCAAAATTTTTATCTGAGAATTTGATCAAACTTTGCGCAAAGGCTTTTGATTAAGGAGCCAAGAATATTCTGCAAGTTTCATCAAAATCGGAGACGGTCATAAAAACGAGCTTGATACTCGTGCTCCCTCCTTATCCCTTAGTATTAGAATGAAATTTTCGTGTCAACATTTTTATCTCAGAATTTGATCAAACTTTGCGCAAGGGCTTTTGATTAAGGATCCAGGAATATTCTGCAAGTTTCATCAAAATCGGAGACGGTCATAAAATCGAGCTTGATACTCGTGCTCCCTCCTCATCCCATAAAACTTAGAATGAAATTATTGGTTCAAAATTTTTATCTCAGAATTTATCAAACTTTGCGCAAGGGCTTTTGATTAAGGAGCCAAGAATATTCTGCAAGTTTCATCAAAATCGGACACGCTCATAAGATCGAGCTTGACACTCGTGTTCCCTCCTTATCCCATAGTACTTAGAATGAAAATTTCGTGTCAAAATTTTTATCTCAGAATTTGATCAAACTTTGCGCAAAGGCTTTTGATTAAGGAGCCGAGAATATTCTGCAAGTTTCATCAAAATCGGAGACGGTCATAAAATCGAGTTTGACACTCGTACTCCCTCCTCATCCCATATAACTTAGAATGAAATTTTTGGTTCAAAATTTTTATCTCAGAATTTAATCAAACTTTGCGCAAGGGCTTTTGATTAAGGAGCCAAGAATATTCTGCAAGTTTCATCAAAATCGGAGACGGTCATAAAATCGAACTTGACACTCGTGTTCCCTCCTTATCCCATAGTACTTAGAATGAAAATTTCGTGTCAAAATTTTTATCTAGAATTTGATCAAACTTTGCGCAAGGCTTTTGATTAAGGAGCCAGA
>CM035807.1:61128727-61148511 GCA_020466095.1 Chlorops oryzae | reverse complement strand
CTGAATCGTGGGAAAGTGTTTTGTCAGCATACCTCACAAGCTAATTCATAAGATTCTATATTTTCCAATTGTAATTCATTTATGCTTACTTAACATATTTTTGATATAAATAAAGCTTGAAGTTCAGTTGGAACTTCAGATTGGATTTACATGCGAAACCCTTTGCTTATCCATTCTCGATTTGGCGCACCTTTCGCCGGATAAATATAAAAAGGTGAATTAAGCGCTAGTCGCTGACTCCTTTGGCGTATCTCCGCCGTATAAATATAGAGATATTGGGCGCTAGCCGCCAAATAGATTTGCGAGTCCTGCCGCTCAGCAATAGCGGGACATAACAAAATAAAAACCTTTAGGATATAAAGAAATAAAAACTATAAAATAAAAATATTAATTCTTCTACGCGAAGGATACACTACAGCTCCTTAATCAAAAGCCTTTGCACAAATTTTGATCAAATTCTGAGATAAAAATTTTGACACGAAAATTTCATTCTAAGTACTATGGGACGAGGAGGAAGCACGAGTATCAAGCTCGATCTTATGACCGTCTCCGATTTTGATGAAACTTGCAGAATATTCTTGGCTCTTTAATCATGAGGCTTTGCGCAAAGTTTGGTCAAATTCTGAGATAAAAATTTTGACACGAAAATTTTATTCTAAGTACTATGGCATGAGGAGGGAGCACGAGTGTCAAGCTCGATTTTATGACCGTCTCCGATTTTGATGAAACTTGCAGAATATTCTTGGCTCCTTAATCAAAAGCCTTTGCACAAAGTTTGATCAAATTCTGAGATAAAAATTTTGACACGAAAATTTCATTCTAAGTACTATGGCATGAGGAGGGAGCACGAGTGTCAAGCTCGATTTTATGACCGTCTCCGATTTTGATGAAACTTGCAGAATATTCTTGGCTCCTTAATCAATAGCCTTTGCACAAAGTTCGATCAAATTCTGAGATAAAAATTTTGACACGAAAATTTCATTCTAAGTACTATGGCATGAGGAGGGAGCACGAGTGTCAAGCTTGATTTTATGACCGTCTCCGATTTTGATGAAACTTGCAGAATATTCTTAGCTCCTTTATCAAAAGCCCTTGCACAAAGTTTGATCAAATTCTGAGATAAAAATTTTGACACGAAAATTTCATTCTAAGTACTATGGCATGAGGAGGGAGCACGAGTGTCAAGCTCGATTTTATGACCGTCTCCGATTTTGATGAAACTTGCAGAATATTCTTGGCTCCTTTTTCAAAAGCCCTTGCACAAAGCTTGATCAAATTCTGAGATAAAAATTTTGACACGAAAATTTCATTCTAAGTGCTATGGCATGAGGAGGGAGCACGAGTGTCAAGCTCGATTTTATGACCGTCTCCGATTTTGATGAAACTTGCAGAATATTCTTGGCTCCTTAATCAAAAGCCCTTGCACAAAGTTTGATCAAATTCTGAGATAAAAATTTTGAACCAAAAATTTCATTCTAAGTACTATGGCATGAGGAGGGAGCACGAGTGTCAAGCTCGATTTTATGACCGTCTCCGATTTTGATGAAACTTGCAGAATATTCATGGCTCCTTTATCAAAAGCCTTTGCACAAAGTTTGATCAAATTCTGAGATAAAAATGTTGAACCAAAAATTTCATTCTAAGTACTATGGCAAGAGGAGGGAGCACGAGTGTCAAGCTCGATTTTAGGACCGTCTCCGGTTTTGATGAAACTTGCAGAATATTCTTGGCTCCTTTATCAAAAGCCTTTGCACAAAGTTTCATATAGTTCTGAGATAAAAATTTTGACACGCAAATTTCATTCTAGGTACTATGGGACGAGGAGGGAGCACGAGTGTCAAGCTCGATTTTATGACCGTCTCCGATTTTGATGAAACTTGCAGAATATCTTGGCTCCTTAATTAAAAGCCTTTGCACACAGTTTGATCAAATTCTGAGATAAAATTTTGACACGAAAATTTCATTCTAAGTACTATGGCATGAGGAGGGAGCACGAGTGTCAAGCTCGATTATATGACCGTCTCCGATTTTGATGAAACTTGCAGAATATTCTTGGCTCCTTTATCAAAAGCCTTTGCACAAAGTTTGATCAAATTCTGAGATAAAAATTTTGACACGAAAATTTCATTCTAAGTACTATGGCATGAGGAGGGAGCACGAGTGGCAAGCTCGATTTTATGACCGTCTCCGATTTTGATGAAACTTGCAGAATATTCTTGGCTCCTTAATCAAAAGCCTTTGCACAAAGTTTGATCAAATTCTGAGATAAAAATTTTGACACGAAAATTTCATTCTAAGTACTATGGCATGAGGAGGGAGCACGAGTGTCAAGCTCTATTTTATGACCGTCTCCGATTTTGATGAAACTTGCAGAATATTCTTGGCTCCTTAATCAATAGCCTTTGCACAAAGTTCGATCAAATTCTGAGATAAAAATTTTGACACGAAAATTTCATTCTAAGTACTATGGCATGAGGAGGGAGCACGAGTGTCAAGCTCGATTTTATGACCGTCTCCGATTTTGATGAAACTTGCAGAATATTCTTAGCTCCTTTATCAAAAGCCCTTGCACAAAGTTGATCAAATTCTGAGATAAAAATTTTGACACGAAAATTTCATTCTAAGTACTATGGCATGAGGAGGGAGCACGAGTGTCAAGCTCGATTTTATGACCGTCTCCGATTTTGATGAAACTTGCAGAATATTCTTGGCTCCTTAATCAAAAGCCTTTGCACAAAGTTTGATCAAATTCTGAGATAAAAATTTTGACACGAAAATTTCATTCTAAGTACTATGGCATGAGGAGGGAGCACGAGTGTCAAGCTCGATTTTATGACCGTCTCCGATTTTGATGAAACTTGCAGAATATTCTTGGCTCCTTTATCAAAAGCCTTTGCACAAAGTTTGATCAAATTCTGAGATAAAAATTTTGACACGAAAATTTCATTCTAAGTACTATGGCATGAGGAGGGAGCACGAGTGTCAAGCTCGATTTTATGACCGTCTCCGATTTTGATGAAACTTGCAGAATATTCTTGGCTCCTTTATCAAAAGCCTTTGCACAAAGTTTGATCAAATTCTGAGATAAAAATTTTGACACGAAAATTTCATTCTAAGTACTATGGCATGAGGAGGGAGCACGAGTGTCAAGCTCGATTTTATGACCGTCTCCGATTTTGATGAAACTTGCAGAATATTCTTGGCTCCTTTATCAAAAGCCTTTGCACAAAGTTTGATCAAATTCTGAGATAAAAATTTTGACACGAAAATTTCATTCTAAGTACTATGGCATGAGGAGGGAGCACGAGTGTCAAGCTCGATTATATGACCGTCTCCGATTTTGATGAAACTTGCAGAATATTCTTGGCTCCTTTATCAAAAGCCTTTGCACAAAGTTTGATCAAATTCTGAGATAAAAATTTTGACACGAAAATTTCATTCTAAGTACTATGGCATGAGGAGGGAGCACGAGTGGCAAGCTCGATTTTATGACCGTCTCCGATTTTGATGAAACTTGCAGAATATTCTTGGCTCCTTAATCAAAAGCCTTTGCACAAAGTTTGATCAAATTCTGAGATAAAAATTTTGACACGAAAATTTCATTCTAAGTACTATGGCATGAGGAGGGAGCACGAGTGTCAAGCTCGATTATATGACCGTCTCCGATTTTGATGAAACTTGCAGAATATTCTTGGCTCCTTTATCAAAAGCCTTTGCACAAAGTTTGATCAAATTCTGAGATAAAAATTTTGACACGAAAATTTCATTCTAAGTACTATGGCATAAGGAGGGAGCACGAGTGTCAAGTATGATGTCCCTTTTTAATCAGGACTTTTAGTCGGAAAGTCCTTTATTGATGTTTATGGAACATCAGTATTTTTGGTGAAAAAAATGAAAGAGGCAAAGTCTTTTTTCGGTGGCGGCTGCTACGCCTTATTTTATTCTTAGGCGACTGGAACGCCTGGGTTCAGGTTTGAACATTGAATGAATTCTTAGAGCTAAAAATCTATATTTATATCATTTTTACATATGGTTCTTAGTTGCTATTTTTCGCTTGCTTATCTACGGTGTCGACTGGAAAAGGGTCACTTGGATTTTCCCAACTACCGGGGTCGTATTGCAAATGACACATGTACTGCAGTTGGTGCATTGTTCTTGCTTTAACCTTTTTTGTGTTTGAGCAATAAAGTTGATTTGAGTCATCATAAAAAATGAGCATTGTTTGTAAGTGAAAGTAGTAAAAGAAAATAGCATAACTGCCTGTGGGAAATATCGCGTGAGTGACTTTAATTGAGTGATTAATATGAATGCCAGTAGGGAATATTACATAAGTGACTTTAAGTGACCGTTTGTCCATAACACCTACCTTTTTGGGAAAAAAAAATTGAAAGTATAGAGATTTTTTTTTCTTTATTTTTATTTTAGTTTTGATAATAATATATAATGTATGGGTATATGCCTTATATAAAAGTAATTATTAGGAATACTTAGATACTAGCGGCCGTTTATTAAATGATAATTTAAGTTTAATGAGTTTATTTACACAAAAAATTAATTTATTTTACTGAAAATTTATTTTATTATAAAATTGTTTCAATTAACATATTAGGTTAATTTTAATCTATTTTTATGTACAGTTGTAGCTTTTGAATTAATATCGATCGTGCAGTTGCCCATGCTGTCAGTTTCGAGTACTTTATATGGACTTTTAAAGACGCTGTCTAATTTATGGCCGGCGTCATTTTTTTGATAAACCATGTCGTTTTTCTTTATAATTTGGGGGTTTGCTTTTTTGTCATAAATTTCTTTTGCTTTTTCTTTAGCTTTTTCCAACAAAATTCCTGCACGTTTTTGAGCTGTCTGAAGTTTGAATCTAAGCTCGGCTTTATAATCGTCTATATTGTAAATCGGATCTACTTTACCAGTTAACATGAAATCATAAGGGACTGCTGTCTTTCCGTATACTAACTCAAATGGTGTGTATCCATGAGTGGTTGCTGGCGTCGTATTGCAACAATACGTGAAATATTTGAGCCAGTGATCCCAATCTAATTTGTCTGTAGATATGTATGATCTTATGTACTCATTGAATGTTCTGTGCGAGCGTTCAATGGTGCCTAGTGTTTGATGGTGGTATGCTGTAGATGTTTTATTTTCAATTTTCAATAACTTGCATATTTCTTCGAATAATTGATTTTTATATTCGGTGCCCATGTCAGTGATGATTTGCTGAATGGGTCCATGGACCAATATGCAGTTTTTGACTATTGCTTTCGCTATTGTATTTGCAGATTTATTTGGGATAGCTACTGTAACAAGAAATTTAGATAAGTCACAAATTATAGTCAGAGCATACTCGTTGCCGTTGAAGGATCTAGGGAGAGGTCCTACGGTGTCGATCTGTACTACATCAAAAGCTTTTACTGGTGTTTTGGTGGTAACCAGTGGTTCTATATTATTTTTGCCGTGTTTGTTTTGTTTACATTTTTCGCATTTTCTGACATAGGACTTCACGTCTGAAGCCATGCCTTTCCATGAATAGAATCGTCTGAGTTTTGTTAAAAGTCGAGTGACACCTGGGTGGCCTCCAAAGACAGGGTCATCGTGAAATTTTTTCAAAATTTCTAATTTCTGGGTTTGTGAAGTGATTTCAATAGCTTTTGGTGTTATCGCTATAGTTACCTTTTTTAATAAATTGTTGCGTACTTTTTTGAATTCCTCATTGTTTACATAATTAAATAAATTGTCATTAATCGCGATTTTGATGCATTTAAAGTGCGTATTGCCAACTGCTGTTTCAAGTTTGAGAAATAATTGCACTAATGCAATTTTCTCTTTAGCAATGAACTCTTTAGCATTTATTTCAAATATTTTTCTTTTTCCATGGAATAAAATTAAATTGGAGGATTCTTCTATATTTTTGGTGCACCTTTTTTCAATAAATTTTAGGCTAGGTAATTTTCTTACTTCGTTCGTGGTAATGGCATTATAAATTTTTTGTTTAGGAATTTTTTCGTCCTTTATTTTATCATTTTGATTTGTTGCAGAAATTGACTTTGATTTGGACCTGATTAATATTATGACCGGAATTTATGTTGATTGTATTTCGAATTGGTGATTTGAAAAGACTTATGTCTGAACCGGTATCTAAGAGAAATGTTGATATTGAATCATTTAGGGATGTTTTTATTTTGATGTAATTGTTAAGGTAGAGATTGCAACGCTCCTGAACTCTCGGAGCTCAGTTCAACGAATTTTGTAATTGCTTCGCTAACTGAACTGAACTGGCCTGCCCTCATAAGCATTTTTACTTCGTCCGACCTTGAATTCGTCTTCATGGCCTTGGCAACCGATTGAGCTGAGTATGTTTTCGCCAATTCGCTTGACATACCGTCTGCTATATATGCACATTCAAGCTGTTGAGCGAGTGCTTCGATTTCTTTAGCAAAATCAATGTCGCTTTTGTTTTGTTGCTTTACGCTGAGCAATCTAGCTGAGCTACTTTGAGAGGACTCATATTTCACATTAGCAGTGAGGGTTCTTTTTATGTCTTCTATAGTGAGCTCATTGGATAGCAGTCTGCTTGCGTTTTTTGACAATTTCGTTTTTATCAATGAAATCGCTATGGTTTCATGTGTCTCTTTAATTGAGTTTAGGAGGTCTAACGAGTTAATGAACTGAGTCAGGTTTTCTGCTTTACCATCAAATTCAGGTAGCAGTTTTGTTGCTATATTTATAAATTCAATGGGCGTCATGGTGTTAGGTGTTTCTTTATGTGCTGTTTCTGATTCAACGTCTGAGATTTCGCTATCGCTAACCGATGGCAGTGTTAAGTTGAGAATGCTTGTTAGACCTCTAGGTATTCGTTGTGGGATTTGGAGTCGGTCAAAAAGGGTTGTTAGTCTAGTTTTTATTGACGATGAATATTTTGTGAATTCGATTTGGTGAGTGTAATTTAGGAAAGGGTAAATTGTTCTACCTAAACTAGCTAGTGTGTTGTAGGTATATATAAGTGTGTGTAAGAGTTTAATCTGTGTATTTCTTGAAGGTAGATTTGTTTTGTTTAAGCATTTATATGCTTTGTCGAAATTTGTTTTTACTTTTTGTAGTTTGTTTAATACTTCTTCCCAGGAAACTGAATTGCTCATTTATGGATTAGACTAGATTAGATTCTTGGCTGAAGAGGTACTCTATTGTACTTATTTTTTAAATGATTTTTTATTAGGGAGTAAATGACAGTAATGACCAATAATATTATAATGATGGCTGCCACGTGCAAAATATTGATTCCTGATTCACTTTTGTTATAGATTATGTGGTTGTTGTCATAAATTTTCTCTTCAAGGTTTTCTATTCTATTATTTTGGCTATCTTTGCCTACTTCATACCCGGATACTGCTATGAGGATAGCGCTAAGCGCTTTTTTCCACCAGGACATGTTGTAATAGTAAGAAACGATGACAAGACTGAATTTGGGATTTTTAAAGATGTAAACGTGAAAAGAAAGAGGAAAAAATAATTTTTTTTTTCGAGCTTGTGGGAAAAGCGCAATCGATATTAAAACGTTATGCTAGGTATGTTACTTTCTCTATAACTTTCTTTAGAATTTAAAAAATTTTTTCGAGCCTCTTTTTATTTTATTTTATTTTAAATATTAATGATTTAGTACATCCTGTGGACAAATTGGTGATAGCAGCGAATTACCGCCTCTATGCTATTCATTAGTTTGCAGCAGGGTGCTGTTCAGCACTCCTTTGGTATAAGATGGCCTCAATTTGACCAACCAGTTTTCCGAAAGGATTTTTGGGTCTGTGGTCCTTGTTGCTTGATTTATTAAGTCTGCTCTCATTCGTCTAAGGCGGTTCTTCACGCCTCCTCGTCGCTTAGGTCGCTTTTGGATTGGTATTCTGGTTAACTGTTCTTCTGTTGCTTTGGTCTTCTCAGCTGCGGATTGATGTTGTCGAGCCTTATACTCCTCGACAGTGAGTGGTTTGGGTCCAGCGGTGGGGTTGTCTTCTAAAGCCTGTTTTAGCGTTATGTTCATGCTAAAATCTTCCGTGAATAACTCCGCAATAAATCCAGTAAATCCCAAAAGGATTTGGGTGTTGTCCTCTGCCTAAGGATTTCGCAGGTCTTTAGTTAGTTGTCCAGGATGGCAGGATCGCCATATGATGTCCCTTTTTAATCAGGACTTTTAGTCGGAAAGTCCTTTATTGATGTTTATGGAACATCAGTATTTTTGGTGAAAAAAATTAAAGAGGCAAAGTCTTTTTTCGGTGGCGGTTGCTACGCCTTATTTTATTCTTAGGCGACTGGAACGCCTGGGTTCAGGTTTGAACATTGAATGAATTCTTAGAGCTAAAAATCTATATTTATATCATTTTTACATATGGTTCTTAGTTGCTATTTTTCGCTTGCTTATCTACGGTGTCGAATGGAAAAGGGTTACTTGGATTTTCCCAACTACCGGGGTCGTATTGCAAATGACACATGTACTGCAGTTGGTGCATTGTTCTTGCTTTGACCTTTTTTGTGTTTGAGCAATAAAGTTGATTTGAGTCATCATAAAAAATGAGCATTGTTTGTAAGTGAAAGTAGTAAAAGAAAATAGCATAACTGCCTGTGGGAAATATCGCGTGAGTGAATTTAATTGAGTGATTAATATGAATGCCAGTAGGGAATATTACATAAGTGACTTTAAGTGACCGTTTGTCCATAACACAAGCTCGATTTTATGACCGACTCCGATTTTGATGAAACTTGCAGAATATTCTTGGCTCCTTTATCAAAAGCCCTTGCACAAAGTTTGATCAAATTCTGAGATACAAATTTTGACACGAAAATTTCATTCTAAGTACTATGGCATGAGGAGGGAGCACGAGTGGCAAGCTCGATTTTATGACCGTCTCCGATTTTGATGAAACTTGCAAAATATTCTTGGCTCCTTAATCAAAAGCCTTTGCACAATGTCTCATCAAATTCTGAGATAAAAATGTTGAACCAAAAATTTCATTCTAAGTACATTGGCATGAGGAGGGAGCACGAGTGTCAAGCTCGATTTTATTACCGTCTCCGATTTTGATGAAACTTGCAGAATATTCTTGCCTTCTTTGTCAAAAGCCTTTGCACAAAGTTTCATAAAGTTCTGAGATAAAAATTTTGACACGCAAATTTCATTCTAGGTACTATGGGACGAGGAGGGAGCACGAGTATTAAGCTCGATTTTATAACCGTCACCGATTTTGATGAAACTTGCAGAATATTATTGGCTCCTTAATCAAAAGCCTTTGCACAAAGTTTGATCAAATTCTGAGATAAAAATTTTGACACGAAAATTTCATTCTAAGTACTATGGCATGAGGAGGGAGCACGAGTGTCAAGCTCGATTTTATGACCGTCTCCGATTTTGATGAAACTTGGAGAATATTCTTGGCTCCTTAATCAATAGCCTTTGCACAAAGTTCGATCAAATTCTGAGATAAAAATTTTGACACGAAAATTTCATTCTAAGTACTATGGCCTGAGGAGGAAGCACGAGTGTCAAGCTCGCTTTTATGACCGTCTCCGATTTTGATGAAACTTGCAGAATATTCTTGGCTCCTTTTTCAAAGGCCCTTGCACAAAGCTTGATCAAATTCTGAGATAAAAATTTTGACACGAAAATTTCATTCTAAGTGCTATGGCATGAGGAGGGAGCACGAGTGTCAAGCTCGATTTTATGACCGCCTCCGATTTTGATGAAACTTGCAGAATATTCTTGGCTCCTTTTTCAAAAGCCGTTGCACAAAGCTTGATCAAATTCTGAGATAAAAATTTGACACGAAAATTTCATTCTAAGTCTATGGCATGAGGAGGGAGCACAGTGTCAAGCTCGATTTTATGACCGTCTCCGATTTTGATGAAACTTGCAGAATATTCTTGGCTCCTTAATCAAAAGCCTTTGCACAAAGTTTCATCAAATTCTGATATAAAAATTTTGACATGAAAATTTCATTCTAAGTGCTATGGCATGAGGAGGGAGCACGAGTGTCAAGCTCGATTTTATGACCGTCTCCGATTTTGATGAAACTTGCAGAATATTCTTGGCTCCTTTATCAAAAGCCTTTGCACAAAGTTTGATCAAATTCTGAGATAAAAATTTTGACACGAAAATTTCATTCTAAGTACTATGGCATGAGGAGGGAGCACGAGTGGCAAGCTCGATTTTATGACCGTCTCCGATTTTGATGAAACTTGCAGAATATTCTTGGCTCCTTAATCAAAAGCCTTTGCACAAAGTTTGATCAAATTCTGAGATAAAAATTTTGACACGAAAATTTCATTGTAAGTACTATGGCATGAGGAGGGAGCACGAGTGTCAAGCTCGATTTTATGACCGTCTCCGATTTTGATGAAACTTGCAGAATATTCTTGGCTCCTTTATCAAAAGCCTTTGCACAAAGTTTGATCAAATTCTGAGATAAAAATTTTGACACGAAAATTTCATTCTAAGTACTATGGCATAAGGAGGGAGCACGAGTGTCAAGCTCGATTTTATGACCGTCTCCGATTGTGATGAAACTTGCAGAATATTCTTGGCTCCTTTATCAAAAGCCCTTGCACAAAGTTTGATCAAATTCTGAGATAAAAATTTTGACACGAAAATTTCATTCTAAGTTCTATGGCATGAGGAGGGAGCACGAGTGGCAAGCTCGATTTTATGACCGTCTCCGATTTTGATGAAACTTGCAAAATATTCTTGGCTCCTTAATCAAAAGCCTTTGCACAATGTCTCATCAAATTCTGAGATAAAAATGTTGAACCAAAAATTTCATTCTAAGTACTATGGCATGAGGAGGGAGCACGAGTGTCAAGCTCGATTTTATGACCGTCTCCGATTTTGATGAAACTTGCAGAATATTCTTGCCTCCTTTGTCAAAAGCCTTTGCACAAAGTTTCATAAAGTTCTGAGATAAAAATTTTGACACGCAAATTTCATTCTAGGTACTATGGGACGAGGAGGGAGCACGAGTATCAAGCTCGATTTTATGACCGTCTCCGATTTTGATGAAACTTGCAGAATATTATTGGCTCCTTAATCAAAAGCCTTTGCACAAAGTTTGATCAAATTCTGAGATAAAAATTTTGACACGAAAATTTCATTCTAAGTACTATGGCATGAGGAGGGAGCACGAGTGTCAAGCTCGATTTTATGACCGTCTCCGATTTTGATGAAACTTGCAGAATATTCTTGGCTCCTTAATCAATAGCCTTTGCACAAAGTTCGATCAAATTCTGAGATAAAAATTTTGACACGAAAATTTCATTCTAAGTACTATGGCATGAGGAGGAAGCACGAGTGTCAAGCTCGCTTTTATGACCGTCTCCGATTTTGATGAAACTTGCAGAATATTCTTGGCTCCTTTTTCAAAAGCCCTTGCACAAAGCTTGATCAAATTCTGAGATAAAAATTTTGACACGAAAATTTCATTCTAAGTGCTATGGCATGAGGAGGGAGCACGAGTGTCAAGCTCGATTTTATGACCGTCTCCGATTTTGATGAAACTTGCAGAATATTCTTGGCTCCTTAATCAAAAGCCTTTGCACAAAGTTTCATCAAATTCTGATATAAAAATTTTGACACGAAAATTTCATTCTAAGTACTATGGCATGAGGAGGGAGCACGAGTGTCAAGCTCGATTTTATGACCGTCTCCGATTTTGATGAAACTTGCAGAATATTCTTGGCTCCTTTATCAAAAGCCTTTGCACAAAGTTTGATCAAATTCTGAGATAAAAATTTTGACACGAAAATTTCATTCTAAGTACTATGGCATGAGGAGGGAGCACGAGTGTCAAGCTCGATTTTATGACCGTCTCCGATTTTGATGAAACTTGCAGAATATTCTTGGCTCCTTAATCAAAAGCCTTTGCACAAAGTTTGATCAAATTCTGAGATAAAAATTTTGACACGAAAATTTCATTCTAAGTACTATGGCATGAGGAGGGAGCACGAGTGTCAAGCTCGATTTTATGACCGTCTCCGATTTTGATGAAACTTGCAGAATATTCTTGGCTCCTTAATCAAAAGCCTTTGCACAAAGTTTATTCAAATTCTGAGATAAAAATTTTGACACGAAAATTTCATTCTAAGTACTATGGCATGAGGAGGGAGCACGAGTGTCAAGCTCGATTTTATGACCGTCTCCGATTTTGATGAAACTTGCAGAATATTCTTGGCTCCTTTATCAAAAGCCTTTGCACAAAGTTTGATCAAATTCTGAGATAAAAATTTTGACACGAAAATTTCATTCTAAGTACTATGGGCATGAGGAGGGAGCACGAGTGTCAAGCTCGATTTTATGACCGTCTCCGATTTTGATGAAACTTGCAGAATATTCTTGGCTCCTTAATCAAAAGCCTTTGCACAAAGTTTGATCAAATTCTGAGATAAAAATTTTGACACGAAAATTTCATTCTAAGTACTATGGCATGAGGAGGGAGCACGAGTGTCAAGCTCGATTTTATGACCGTCTCCGATTTTGATGAAACTTGCAGAATATTCTTGGCTCCTTTATCAAAAGCCTTTGCACAAAGTTTGATCAAATTCTGAGATAAAAATTTTGACACGAAAATTTCATTCTAAGTACTATGGCATGAGGAGGGAGCACGAGTGTCAAGCTCGATTTTATGACCGTCTCCGATTTTGATGAAACTTGCAGAATATTCTTGGCTCCTTAATCAAAAGCCTTTGCACAAAGTTTGATCAAATTCTGAGATAAAAATTTTGACACGAAAAATTTCATTCTAAGTACTATGGCATGAGGAGGGAGCACGAGTGTCAAGCTCGATTTTATGACCGTCTCCGATTTTGATGAAACTTGCAGAATATTCTTGCTCCTTTATCAAAAGCCTTTGCACAAAGTTTGATCAAATTCTGAGATAAAAATTTTGACACGAAAATTTCATTCTAAGTACTATGGGATGAGGAGGGAGCACGAGTGTCAAGCTCGATTTTATGACCGTCTCCGATTTTGATGAAACTTGCAGAATATTCTTGGCTCCTTTATCAAAAGCCTTTGCACAAAGTTTGATCAAATTCTGAGATAAAAATTTTGACACGAAAATTTCATTCTAAGTACTATGGCATGAGGAGGGAGCACGAGTGTCAAGCTCGATTTTATGACCGTCTCCGATTTTGATGAAACTTGCAGAATATTCTTGGCTCCTTAATCAAAAGCCTTTGCACAAAGTTTGATCAAATTCTGAGATAAAAATTTTGACACGAAAATTTCATTCTAAGTACTATGGCATGAGGAGGGAGCACGAGTGTCAAGCTCGATTTTATGACCGTCTCCGATTTTGATGAAACTTGCAGAATATTCTTGGCTCCTTAATCAAAAGCCTTTGCACAAAGTTTGATCAAATTCTGAGATAAAAATTTTGACACGAAAATTTCATTCTAAGTACTATGGCATGAGGAGGGAGCACGAGTGTCAAGCTCGATTTTATGACCGTCTCCGATTTTGATGAAACTTGCAGAATATTCTTGGCTCCTTTATCAAAAGCCCTTTGCACAAAGTTTGATCAAATTCTGAGATAAAAAATTTTGACACGAAAATTTCATTCTAAGTACTATGGCATGAGGAGGGAGCACGAGTGTCAAGCTCGATTTTATGACCGTCTCCGATTTTGATGAAACTTGCAGAATATTCTTGGCTCCTTAATCAAAAGCCTTTGCACAAAGTTTGATCAAATTCTGAGATAAAAATTTTGACACGAAAATTTCATTCTAAGTACTATGGCATGAGGAGGGAGCACGAGTGTCAAGCTCGATTTATGACCGTCTCCGATTTTGATGAAACTTGCAGAATATTCTTGGCTCCTTTATCAAAAGCCTTTGCACAAAGTTTGATCAAATTCTGAGATAAAAATTTTGACACGAAAATTTCATTCTAAGTACTATGGCATGAGGAGGGAGCACGAGTGTCAAGCTCGATTTTATGACCGTCTCCGATTTTGATGAAACTTGCAGAATATTCTTGGCACCTTTATCAAAAGCCTTTGCACAAAGTTTGATCAAATTCTGAGATAAAAATTTTGACACGAAAATTTCATTCTAAGTACTATGGCATGAGGAGGGAGCACGAGTGGCAAGCTCGATTTTATGACCGTCTCCGATTTTGATGAAACTTGCAGAATATTCTTGGCTCCTTAATCAAAAGCCTTTGCACAAAGTTTGATCAAATTCTGAGATAAAAATTTTGACACGAAAATTTCATTCTAAGTACTATGGCATGAGGAGGGAGCACGAGTGTCAAGCTCGATTTTATGACCGTCTCCGATTTTGATGAAACTTGCAGAATATTCTTGGCTCCTTTAATCAAAAGCCTTTGCACAAAGTTTGATCAAATTCTGAGATAAAAATTTTGACACGAAAATTTCATTCTAAGTACTATGGCATGAGGAGGGAGCACGAGTGTCAAGCTCGATTTTATGACCGTCTCCGATTTTGATGAAACTTGCAGAATATTCTTGGCTCCTTATCAAAAGCCTTTGCACAAAGTTTATAAAGTTCTGAGCTAAAAATTTTGACACGAAATTTCATCTAGTACTATGGATGAGGAGGGAGCACGAGTGTCAAGCTCGATTTTATGACCGTCTCCGATTTTGATGAAACTTGCAGAATATTCTTGCTCCTTAATCAAAAGCCTTTGCACAAAATGATCAAATCTGAGATAAAAATTTTGACACGAAAATTTCATTCTAGTACTATGGTGAGGAGGGAGCAGAGTGTCAAGCTCGATTTTATGACCGTCTCCGATTTTGATGAAACTTGCAGAATATTCTTGCTCCTTATCAAAAGCCTTTGCACAAAGTTTGATAAATTCTGAGATAAAAATTTGACACAAAATTTCATTCTAAGTACTATGGATGAGGAGGGAGCACGAGTGTCAAGCTCGATTTTATGACCGTCTCCGATTTTGATGAAACTTGCAGAATATCTTGACTCCTTATCAAAAGCCTTTGCAAAATGATTAAAATCTGAGATAAAAATTTTGACACGAAAATTTATTCAGTACTATGGTGAGAGGGAGCACGAGTGTCAAGCTCGATTTTATGACCGTCTCCGATTTTGATGAAACTTGCAGAATATTCTTGGCTCCTTTATCAAAAGCCTTTGCACAAAGTTTGATCAAAATTCTGAGATAAAAATTTTGAACACGAAAATTTCATTCTAAGTACTATGGCATGAGGAGGGAGCACGAGTGTCAAGCTCGATTTTATGACCGTCTCCGATTTTGATGAAACTTGCAGAATATTCTTGGCTCCTTTATCAAAAGCCTTTGCACAAAGTTTGATCAAATTCTGAGATAAAAATTTTGACACGAAAATTTCATTCTAAGTACTATGGCATGAGGAGGGAGCACGAGTGTCAAGCTCGATTTTATGACCGTCTCCGATTTTGATGAAACTTGCAAAATATTCTTGGCTCCTTAATCAAAAGCCTTTGCACAAAGTTTCATCAAATTCTGAGATAAAAATTTTGAAACAAAAATTTCATTCTAAGTACTATGGCATGAGGAGGGAGCACGAGTGTCAAGCTCGATTTTATGACCGTCTCCGATTTTGATGAAACTTGCAGAATATTCTTGGCCTCCTTTGTCAAAAGCCTTTGCACAAAGTTTCATAAATTCTGAGATAAAAATTTTGACACGCAAATTTCATTCTAAGTACTATGGGACGAGGAGGGAGCACGAGTGTCAAGCTCGATTTTATGACCGTCTCCGATTTTGATGAAACTTGCAGAATATTCTTGGCTCCTTAATCAAAAGCCTTTGCACAAATTTTGATCAAATTCTGAGATAAAAATTTTGACACGAAAATTTCATTCTAAGTACTATGGCATGAGGAGGGAGCACGAGTGTCAAGCTCGATTTTATGACCGTCTCCGATTTTGATGAAACTTGCAGAATATTCTTGGCTCCTTAATCAAAAGCCTTTGCACAAAGTTTGATCAAATTCTGAGATAAAAATTTTGACACGAAAAATTTCATTCTAAGTACTATGGCATGAGGAGGGAGCACGAGTGTCAAGCTCGATTTTATGACCGTCTCCGATTTTGATGAAACTTGCAGAATATTCTTGACTCCTTAGTCAAAAGCCTTTGCGAAAAAATGATTAAAATCTGAGATAAAATTTTGGACACGAAAATTTAATTCTATGTACTATGGGGTGAGGAGGGAGCACGAGTGTCAAGCTCGATTTTATGACCGTCTCCGATTTTGATGAAACTTGCGGAATATTCTTGACTCCTTTATCAAAAGCCTTTGCGCAAAGTTTGATTAAATTCTGAGATAAAAATTTCGAACCAAAAATTTCATTCCAAGTACTATGGGATGAGGAGGGAGCACGAGTGTCAAGCTCGATTTTATGACCGTCTCCGATTTTGATGAAACTTGCAGAATTATCTTGGCTCCTTTATCAAAAGCTTTGCGCAAAGTTTGATCAAATTCTGAGATAAAAATTTTGACACGAAAATTTCATTCCAAGTACTATGGCATGAGGAGGGAGCATGAGTGTCAAGCTCGATTTTATGACCGTCTCCGATTTTGATGAAACTTGCAGAATATTCTTGGCTTCTTAATCAAAAGCCTTTGCACAAAGTTTGATCAAATTCTGAGATAAAAATTTTGACACGAAAATTTCATTCTAAGTACTATGGCATGAGGAGGGAGCACGAGTGTCAAGCTCGATTTTATGACCGTCTCCGATTTTGATGAAACTTGCAGAATATTCTTGGCTCCTTAATCAAAAGCCTTTGCACAAAGTTTCATCAAATCCTGAGATAAAAATTTTGACACGAAAATTTCATTCTAAGTACTATGGCATGAGGAGGGAGCACGAGTGTCAAGCTCGATTTTATGACCGTCTCCGATTTTGATGAAACTTGCAGAATATTCTTGGCTCCTTAATCAAAAGCCTTTGCACAAAGTTTATCAAATTCCTGATATAAAAATTTTGACATGAAAATTTCATTCTAAGTACTATGGCATGAGGAGGGAGCACGAGTGTCAAGCTCGATTTTATGACCGTCTCCGATTTTGATGAAACTTGCAGAATATTCTTGGCTCCTTTATCAAAAGCCCTTGCACAAAGTTTGATTAAATTCTGAAATAAAAATTTTGACACCAAAAATTTCATTCTAAGTACTATGGCATGAGGAGGGAGCACGAGTGTCAAACTCGATTTTATGACCGTCTCCGATTTTGATGAAACTTGCAGAATATTCTTGGCTCCTTTATCAAAAGCCTTTGCACAAAGTTTGATCAAATTCTGAGATAAAAATTTTGACACGAAAATTTCATTCTAAGTACTATGGCATGAGGAGGGAGCACGAGTGTCAAGCTCGATTTTATGACCGTCTCCGATTTTGATGAAACTTGCAGAATATTCTTGGCTCCTTAATCAAAAGCCTTTGCACAAAGTTTGATCAAATTCTGAGATAAAAATTTTGACACGAAAATTTCATTCTAAGTACTATGGCATGAGGAGGGAGCACGAGTGTCAAGCTCGATTTTATGACCGTCTCCGATTTTGATGAAACTTGCAGAATATTCTTGGCTCCTTAATCAAAAGCCTTTGCACAAAGTTTCATCAAATTCTGAGATAAAAATTTTGACACGAAAATTTCATTCTAAGTACTATGGCATGAGGAGGGAGCACGAGTGTCAAGCTCGATTTTATGACCGTCTCCGATTTTGATGAAACTTGCAGAATATTCTTGGCACCTTAATCAAAAGCCCTTTGCACAAAGTTTGATCAAATTCTGAGATAAAAATTTTGACACGAAAATTTCATTCTAAGTACTATGGCATGAGGAGGGAGCACGAGTGGCAAGCTCGATTTTATGACCGTCTCCGATTTTGATGAAACTTGCAAAATATTCTTGGCTCCTTAATCAAAAGCCTTTGCACAAAGTTTGATCAAATTCTGAGATAAAAATTTTGAACCAAAAATTTCATTCTAAGTACTATGGCATGAGGAGGGAGCACGAGTGTCAAGCTCGATTTTATGACCGTCTCCGATTTTGATGAAACTTGCAGAATATTCTTGCCTCCTTTATCAAAAGCCTTTGCACAAAGTTTCATAAAGTTCTGAGATAAAAATTTTGACACGCAAATTTCATTCTAGGTACTATGGGACGAGGAGGGAGCACGAGTGTCAAGCTCGATTTTATGACCGTCTCCGATTTTGATGAAACTTGCAGAATATTCTTGGCTCCTTAATCAAAAGCCTTTGCACAAAGTTTGATCAAATTCTGAGATAAAAATTTTGACACGAAAATTTCATTCTAAGTACTATGGGATGAGGAGGGAGCACGAGTGTCAAGCTCGATTTTATGACCGTCTCCGATTTTGATGAAACTTGCAGAATATTCTTGGCTCCTTAATCAAAAGCCTTTGCACAAAGTTTGATCAAATTCTGAGATAAAAATTTTGACACGAAAATTTCATTCTAAGTACTATGGCATGAGGAGGGAGCACGAGTGTCAAGCTCGATTTTATGACCGTCTCCGATTTTGATGAAACTTGCAGAATATTCTTGGCTCCTTTATCAAAAGCCTTTGCACAAAGTTTGATCAAATTCTAAAATAAAAATTTTGACACGAAAATTTCATTCTAAGTACTATGGCATGAGGAGGGAGCACGAGTGTCAAACTCGATTTTATGACCGTCTCCGATTTTGATGAAACTTGCAGAATATTCTTGGCCCTTTATCAAAAGCCCTTGCACAAAGTTTGATCAAATTCTGAGATAAAAATTTTGACACGAAAATTTCATTCTAAGTACTATGGCATGAGGAGGGAGCACGAGTGCAAGCTCGATTTTATGACCGTCTCCGATTTTGATGAAACTTGCAGAATATTCTTGGCTCCTTAATCAAAAGCCTTTGCACAAAGTTTGATCAAATTCTGAGATAAAAATTTTGACACGAAAATTTCATTCTAAGTACTATGGCATGAGGGGGAGCACGAGTGTCAAGCTCGATTTTATGACCGTCTCCGATTTTGATGAAACTTCAGAATATTCTTGGCTCCTTTATCAAAAGCCTTTGCACAAAGTTTGATCAAATTCTGAGATAAAAATTTTGACACGAAAATTTCATTCTAAGTACTATGGCATGAGGAGGGAGCACGAGTGTCAAGCTCGATTTTATGACCGTCTCCGATTTTGATGAAACTTGCAGAATATTCTTGGCACCTTTATCAAAAGCCCTTGCACAAAGTTTGATCAAATTCTGAGATAAAAATTTTGACACGAAAATTTCATTCTAAGTACTATGGCATGAGGAGGGAGCACGAGTGGCAAGCTCGATTTTATGACCGTCTCCGATTTTGATGAAACTTGCAAAATATTCTTGGCTCCTTAATCAAAAGCCTTTGCACAAGTTTCATCAAATTCTGAGATAAAAATTTGAACAAAAATTTCATTCTAATACTATGGCATGAGGAGGGAGCACGAGTGTCAAGCTCGATTTTATGACCGTCTCCGATTTTGATGAAACTTGCAGAATATTCTTGCTCCTTTGTCAAAAGCCTTTGCACAAAGTTTATAAAGTTCTGAGTAAAAAATTTTGACACGAAAATTTCATTCTAGGTACTATGGGAGAGGAGGGAGCACGAGTTCAAGCTCGATTTTATGACCGTCTCCGATTTTGATGAAACTTGCAGAATATTCTTGGCTCCTTAATCAAAAGCCTTTGCACAAAGTTTGATCAAATTCTGAGATAAAAATTTTGACA
>CM035807.1:61110472-61128627 GCA_020466095.1 Chlorops oryzae | reverse complement strand
AAAATTTTGAACCAAAAATTTCATTCTAAGTACTATGGCATGAGGAGGGAGCACGAGTGTCAAGCTCGATTTTATGACCGTCTCCGATTTTGATGAAACTTGCAGAATATTCTTGGCTCCTTTATCAAAAGCCTTTGCACAAAGTTTCATTAAATTCTGAGATAAAAATTTTGAACCAAAAATTTCATTCTAAGTACTATGGCATGAGGAGGGAGCACGAGTGTCAAGCTCGATTTTATGACCGTCTCCGATTTTGATGAAACTTGCAGAATATTCTTGGCTCCTTTATCAAAAGCCTTTGCACAAAATTCATCAAATTCTGAGATGAAAATTTTGAACCAAAAATTTCATTCTAAGTACTATGGCATGAGGAGGGAGCACGAGTGTCAAGCTCGATTTTATGACCGTCTGCGATTTTGATGAAACTTGCAGAATATTCTTGGCTCCTTAATCAAAAGCCTTTGCACAAAGTTTGATCAAATTCTGAGATATAAATTTTGACACGAAAATTTCATTCTAAGTACAATGGGATGAGGAGGGAGCACGAGTGTCAAGCTCGATTTTATGACCGTCTCCGATTTTGATGAAACTTGCAGAATATTCTTGACTCCTTTAATCAAAAGCCTTTGCGCAAAGTTTGATCAAATTCTGAGATAAAAAATTTCGAACCAAAAATTTCATTCTAAGTACTACTTGGGATGAGGAGGGAGCACGAGTGTCAAGCTCGATTTTATGACCGTTCCGAATTTGATGAAACTTGTAAAATATTCTTGGCTCCTTTATCAAAAGCCTTTGCGCAAAGTTTGATCAAATTCTGAGTAAAAATTTTGAACCAAAAATTTTATTCTAAGTACTATGGGATGAGGAGGGAGCACGAGTGTCAAGCTCGATTTTATGACCGTCTCAGATTTTGATGAAACTTGCAGAATATTCTTGGCTCCTTTATCAAAAGCCTTTGCACAAAGTTTCATCAAATTCTGAGATAAAAATTTTGAACCAAAATTTCATTCAAGTACAATGGCATGAGGAGGGAGCACGAGTGTCAAGCTCGATTTTATGACCGTCTGCGATTTTGATGAAACTTGCAGAATATTCATGGCTCCTTTATCAAAAGCCTTTGCACAAAGTTTCATCAAATTCTGAGATAAAAATGTTGAACCAAAAATTTCATTCTAAGTACTATGGCATGAGGAGGGAGCACGAGTGTCAAGTTTGATTTTATGACCGTCTCCGATTTTGATGAAACTTGCAGAATATTCTTGCCTCCTTTATCAAAAGCCTTTGCACAAAGTTTCATCAAATTCTGAGATAAGAATTTTGACACGAAAATTTCATTCTAAGTACTATGGCATGAGGAGGGAGCACGAGTGTCAAGCTCGATTTTATGACCGTCTCCGATTTTGATGAAACTTGCAGAATATTCTTGGCTCCTTTATCAAAAGCCTTTGCACAAAGTTTCATCAAATTCTGAGATAAAAATTTTGAACCAAAAATTTCATTCTAAGTACTATGGCATGAGGAGGGGGCACGAGTGTCAAGCTCGATTTTATGACCGTCTCTGATTTTGATGAAACTTGCAGAATATTCTTGGCTCCTTAATCAAAAGCCTTTGCACAAAGTTTGATCAAATTCTGAGATAAAAATTTTGACACGAAAAATTTATTCTAAGTACTATGGCATGAGGAGGGAGCACGAGTGTCAAGCTCGATTTTATGACCGTCTCCGATTTTGATGAAACTTGCAGAATATTCTTGGCTCCTTTATCAAAAGCCTTTGCGCAAAATTTTATCAAATTCTGAGATAAAAATTTTGACACGAAAATTTCATTCTAAGTACTATGGCATGAGGAGGGAGCACGAGTGTCAAGCTCGATTTTATGACCGTCTCCGATTTTGATGAAACCTGCAGAATATTCTTGGCTCCTTTATCAAAAGCCTTTGCACAAAGTTTCATCAAATTCTGAGATAAAAATTTTGAACCAAAAATTTCATTCTAAGTACAATGGCATGAGGAGGGAGCACGAGTGTCAAGCTCGATTTTATGACCGTCTGCGATTTTGATGAAACTTGCAGAATATTCTTGGCTCCTTTATCAAAAGCCTTTGCACAAAGTTTCATCAAATTCTGAGATAAAAATTTGAACCAAAAATTTCATTCTAAGTACTATGGCATGAGGAGGGAGCACGAGTGTCAAGCTCGATTTTATGACCGTCTCCGATTTTGATGAAACTTGCAGAATATTCTTGCTCCTTTATCAAAAGCCTTTGCACAAAGTTTGATCAAATTCTGAGATAAAAATTTTGACACGAAAATTTCATTCTAAGTACTATGGCATGAGGAGGGAGCACGAGTGTCAAGCTCGATTTTATGACCGTCTCCGATTTTGATGAAACTTGCAGAATATTCTTGGCTCCTTTATCAAAAGCCTTTGCACAAAGTTTCATCAAATTCTGAGATGAAAATTTTGAACCAAAAATTTCATTCTAAGTACTATGGCATGAGGAGGGAGCACGAGTGTCAAGCTCGATTTTATGACCGTCTGCCATTTTGATGAAACTTGCAGAATATTCTTGGCTCCTTAATCAAAAGCCTTTGCACAAAGTTTGATCAAATTCTGAGATATAAATTTTGACACGAAAATTTCATTCTAAGTACAATGGGATGAGGAGGGAGCACGAGTGTCAAGCTCGATTTGATGACCGTCTCCGAATTTGATGAAACCTGCAGAATATTCTTGACTCCTTAATCAAAAGCCTTTTGCGAAAAAATGATAAAATCTGAGATAAAAATTTTGGACACAAAAATTTCATTCTATGTACTATGGATGAGGAGGGAGCACGAGTGTCAAGCTCGATTTTATGACCGTCTCCGATTTTGATGAAACTTGCAGAATATTCTTGGCTCCTTTATCAAAAGCCTTTGCACAAAGTTTCATCAAATTCTGAGATGAAAATTTTGAACCAAAAATTTCATTCTAAGTACTATGGCATGAGGAGGGAGCACGAGTGTCAAGCTCGATTTTATGACCGTCTGCCATTTTGATGAAACTTGCAGAATATTCTTGGCTCCTTAATCAAAAGCCTTTGCACAAAGTTTGATCAAATTCTGAGATATAAATTTTGACACGAAAATTTCATTCTAAGTACAATGGGATGAGGAGGGAGCACGAGTGTCAAGCTCGATTTTATGACCGTCTCCGAATTTTGATGAAACTTGCAGAATATTCTTGACTCCTTAATCAAAAGCTTTTGCGAAAAAATGTATTAAAATCTGAGATAAAATTTTGACACGAAAATTTAATTCTAAGTACTATGGGATGAGGAGGGAGCACGAGTGTCAAGCTCGATTTTATGACCGTCTCCGATTTGATGAAACTTGCAGAATATTCTTGACTCCTTTATCAAAAGCCTTTGCGCAAAGTTTGATCAAATTCTGAGATAAAATTTTGAACCAAAAATTTCATTCTAAGTACTACTGGGATGAGGAGGGAGCACGAGTGTCAAGCTCGATTTTATGACCGTCTCCGATTTTGATGAAACTTGCAGAATATTCTTGGCTCCTTTATCAAAAGCCTTTGCGCAAAGTTTATCAAATTTCTGAGATAAAATTTTGAACCAAAAATTTCATTCTAAGTACTATGGGATGAGGAGGGAGCACGAGTGTCAAGCTCGATTTTATGACCGTCTCCGATTTTGATGAAACTTGCAGAATATTCTTGGCTCCTTTATCAAAAGCCTTTGCACAAAGTTTCATCAAATCTGAGATAAAAATTTTGAACCAAAAATTTCATTCTAAGTACAATGGCATGAGGAGGGAGCACGAGTGTCAAGCTCGATTTTATGACCGTCTCCGATTTTGATGAAACTTGCAGAATATTCTTGGCTCCTTTATCAAAAGCCTTTGCACAAAGTTTCATCAAATTCTGAGATAAAAATTTTGAACCAAAAATTTCATTCTAAGTACTATGGCATGAGGAGGGAGCACGAGTGTCAAGCTCGATTTTATGACCGTCTCCGATTTTGATGAAACTTGCAGAATATTCTTGCTCCTTTATCAAAAGCCTTTGCACAAAGTTTATCAAATTCTGAGATAAAAATTTTGACACCGAAAATTTCATTCTAAGTACTATGGCATGAGGAGGGAGCACGAGTGTCAAGCTCGATTTTATGACCGTCTCCGATTTTGATGAAACTTGCAGAATATTCTTGGCTCCTTTATCAAAAGCCTTTGCGCAAAGTTTGATCAATTCTGAGCTAAAATTTTGAACCAAAAATTTTATTCTAAGTACTATGGATGAGGAGGGAGCACGAGTGTCAAGCTCGATTTTATGACCGTCTCCGATTTTGATGAAACTTGCAGAATATTCTTGGCTCCTTTATCAAAAGCCTTTGCACAAAGTTTCATCAAATTCTGAGATGAAAATTTTGAACCAAAAATTTCATTCTAAGTACTATGGCATGAGGAGGGAGCACGAGTGTCAAGCTCGATTTTATGACCGTCTCCGATTTTGATGAAACTTGCAGAATATTCTTGGCTCCTTTATCAAAAGCCTTTGCACAAAGTTTGATCAAATTCTGAGATATAAATTTTGACACGAAAATTTCATTCTAAGTACTATGGGATGAGGAGGGAGCACGAGTGTCAAGCTCGATTTTATGACCGTCTCCGATTTTGATGACCTTGCAGAATATTCTTGACTCCTTAATCAAAAGCTTTTGCGAAAAAATGATTAAAATCTGAGATAAAATTTTTGACACGAAAATTTAATTCTATGTACTATGGGATGAGGAGGGAGCACGAGTGTCAAGCTCGATTTTATGACCGTCTCCGATTTTGATGAAACTTGCAGAATATTCTTGACTCCTTTATCAAAAGCCTTTGCGCAAAGTTTGATCAAATTCTGAGATAAAAATTTCGAACCAAAAATTTCATTCTAAGTACCTACTTTGGGATGAGGAGGGAGCACGAGTGTCAAGCTCGATTTTATGACCGTCTCCGATTTTGATGAAACTTGCAGAATATTCTTGGCTCCTTTATCAAAAGCCTTTGCGCAAAGTTTGATCAAATTCTGAGATAAAATTTTGAACCAAAAATTTTATTCTAAGTACTATGGGATGAGAGAGGGAGCACGAGTGTCAAGCTCGATTTTATGACCGTCTCCGATTTTGATGAAACTTGCAGAATATTCTTGCTCCTTTATCAAAAGCCTTTGCACAAAGTTTCATCAAATCTGAGATAAAAATTTTGAACCAAAAATTTCATTCTAAGTACTATGGCATGAGGAGGGAGCACGAGTGTCAAGCTCGATTTTATGACCGTCTGCGATTTTGATGAAACTTGCAGAATATTCATGGCTCCTTTATCAAAAGCCTTTGCACAAAGTTTCATCAAATTTCTGAGATAAAAATGTTTGAACCAAAAATTTCATTCTAAGTACTATGGCATGAGGAGGGAGCACGAGTGTCAAGCTCGATTTTATGACCGTCTCCGATTTTGATGAAACTTGCAGAATATTCTTGCCTCCTTTATCAAAAGCCTTTGCACAAAGTTTTATCAAATTCTGACATAAGAATTTTGAACACGAAAATTTCATTCTAAGTACTATGGCATGAGGAGGGAGCACGAGTGTCAAGCTCGATTTTATGACCGTCTCCGATTTTGATGAAACTTGCAGAATATTCTTGGCTCCTTTATCAAAAGCCTTTGCGCAAAGTTTGATCAATTTCTGAGCTAAAAATTTTGAACCAAATAATTTCTATTCTAAGTACTATGGCATGAGGAGGGAGCACGAGTGTCAAGCTCGATTTTATGACCGTCTCCGATTTTGATGAAACTTGCAGAATATTCTTGGCTCCTTTATCAAAAGCCTTTGCACAAAGTTTCATCAAATTCTGAGATAAAAATTTTGAACCAAAAATTTCATTCTAAGTACAATGGCATGAGGAGGGAGCACGAGTGTCAAGCTCGATTTTATGACCGTCTCCGATTTTGATGAAACTTGCAGAATATTCTTGGCTCCTTTATCAAAAGCCTTTGCACAAAGTTTCATCAAATTCTGAGATAAAAATGTTGAACCAAAAATTTCATTCTAAGTACTATGGCATGAGGAGGGAGCACGAGTGTCAAGCTCGATTTTATGACCGTCTCCGATTTTGATGAAACTTGCAGAATATTCTTGCCTCCTTTATCAAAAGCCTTTGCACAAAGTTTGATCAAATTCTGAGATAAAGAATTTTGAACCAAAAATTTCATTCTAAGTACTATGGCATGAGGAGGGAGCACGAGTGTCAAGCTCGATTTTATGACCGTCTCCGATTTTGATGAAACCTTGCAGAATATTCTTGGCTCCTTTATCAAAAGCCTTTGCACAAAGTTTCATCAAATTCTGAGATAAAAATTTTGAACCAAAAATTTCATTCTAAGTACTATGGCATGAGGAGGGAGCACGAGTGTCAAGCTCGATTTTATGACCGTCTGCGATTTTGATGAAACTTGCAGAATATTCTTGGCTCCTTTATCAAAAGCCTTTGCACAAAGTTTGATCAAATTCTGAGATATAAATTTTGACACGAAAATTTCATTCTAAGTACAATGGGATGAGGAGGGAGCACGAGTGTCAAGCTCGATTTTGATGACCGTCTCCGATTTTGATACCTGCAGAATATTCTTGACTCCTTAATCAAAAGCCTTTTGCGAAAAAATTGATTAAAATCTGAGATAAAATTTTGGACACGAAAATTTAATTCTAAGTACTATGGGATGAGGAGGGAGCACGAGTGTCAAGCTCGATTTTATGACCGTCTCCGATTTTGATGAAACTTGCAGAACATTCTTGACTCCTTAATCAAAAGCCTTTGCGCAAAGTTTGATCAAATTCTGAGATAAAAATTTTGAACCAAAAATTTCATTCTAAGTACTACATGGGATGAGGAGGGAGCACGAGTGTCAAGCTCGATTTTATGACCGTCTCCGATTTTGATGAAACTTGCAGAATATTCTTGGCTCCTTTATCAAAAGCCTTTGCGCAAAGTTTGATCAATTCTGAGACTAAATAATTTTGAACCAAAATTTTATTCTAAGTACTATGGGATGAGAAGGGAGCACGAGTGTCAAGCTCGATTTTATGACCGTCTCCGATTTTGATGAAACTTGCAGAATATTCTTGGCTCCTTTATCAAAAGCCTTTGCACAAAGTTTGATCAAATTCTGAGATAAAAATTTTGAACCAAAAATTTCATTCTAAGTACAATGGGATGAGGAGGGAGCACGAGTGTCAAGCTCGATTTTATGACCGTCTCCGATTTTGATGAAACTTGCAGAATATTCATTGGCTCCTTTATCAAAAGCCTTTGCGCAAAGTTTGATCAAATTTCTGAGATAAAATTTTGAACACGAAAATTTCATTCTAAGTACTATGGCATGAGGAGGGAGCACGAGTGTCAAGCTCGATTTTATGACCGTCTCCGATTTTGATGAAACTTGCAGAATATTCTTGGCTCCTTTATCAAAAGCCTTTGCGCAAAGTTTGATCAAATTTCTGAGATAAAAATTTTGAACCAAAAATTTTATTCTAAGTACTATGGCATGAGGAGGGAGCACGAGTGTCAAGCTCGATTTTATGACCGTCTCCGATTTTGATGAAACTTGCAGAATATTCTTGGCTCCTTTATCAAAAGCCTTTGCACAAAGTTTCATCAAATTCTGAGATAAAAATGTTGAACCAAAAATTTCATTCTAAGTACTATGGCATGAGGAGGGAGCACGAGTGTCAAGCTCGATTTTATGACCGTCTCCGATTTTGATGAAACTTGCAGAATATTCTTGCCTCCTTTATCAAAAGCCTTTGCACAAAGTTTGATCAAATTCTGAGATAAGAATTTTGACACGAAAATTTCATTCTAAGTACTATGGCATGAGGAGGGAGCACGAGTGTCAAGCTCGATTTTATGACCGTCTCCGATTTTGATGAAACTTGCAGAATATTCTTGGCTCCTTTATCAAAAGCCTTTGCGCAAAGTTTGATCAATTTCTGAGCTAAAAATTTTGAACCAAAAATTTTATTCTAAGTACTATGGGATGAGGAGGGAGCACGAGTGTCAAGCTCGATTTTATGACCGTCTCCGATTTTGATGAAACTTGCAGAATATTCTTGGCTCCTTTATCAAAAGCCTTTGCACAAAGTTTCATCAAATTCTGAGATAAAAATTTTGAACCAAAAATTTCATTCTAAGTACAATGGCATGAGGAGGGAGCACGAGTGTCAAGCTCGATTTTATGACCGTCTGCGATTTTGATGAAACTTGCAGAATATTCATGGCTCCTTTATCAAAAGCCTTTGCACAAAGTTTCATCAAATTCTGAGATAAAAATGTTGAACCAAAAATTTCATTCTAAGTACTATGGCATGAGGAGGGAGCACGAGTGTCAAGCTCGATTTTATGACCGTCTCCGATTTTGATGAAACTTGCAGAATATTCTTGCCTCCTTTATCAAAAGCCTTTGCACAAAGTTTGATCAAATTCTGAGATAAGAATTTTGACACGAAAATTTCATTCTAAGTACTATGGCATGAGGAGGGAGCACGAGTGTCAAGCTCGATTTTATGACCGTCTCCGATTTTGATGAACCTTGCAGAATATTCTTGGCTCCTTTATCAAAAGCCTTTGCACAAAGTTTCATCAAATTCTGAGATGAAAATTTTGAACCAAAAATTTCATTCTAAGTACTATGGCATGAGGAGGGAGCACGAGTGTCAAGCTCGATTTTATGACCGTCTCCGATTTTGATGAAACTTGCAGAATATTCTTGCCTCCTTTATCAAAAGCCTTTGCACAAAGTTTGATCAAATTCTGAGATAAGAATTTTGACACGAAAATTTCATTCTAAGTACTATGGCATGAGGAGGGAGCACGAGTGTCAAGCTCGATTTGATGACCGTCTCCGAATTTGATGAAACCTGCAGAATATTCTTGACTCCTTAATCAAAAGCTTTTGCGAAAAAATGATTAAAATCTGAGATAAAATTTTGGACACGAAAATTTAATTCTATGTACTATGGGATGAGGAGGGAGCACGAGTGTCAAGCTCGATTTTATGACCGTCTCCGATTTTGATGAAACTTGCAGAATATTCTTGACTCCTTTATCAAAAGCCTTTGCGCAAAGTTTGATCAAATTCTGAGATAAAAATTTCGAACCAAAAATTTCATTCTAAGTACCTACTTTGGGATGAGGAGGGAGCACGAGTGTCAAGCTCGATTTTATGACCGTATCCGAATTCGATGAAACTTGCAGAATATTCTTGGCTCCTTTATCAAAAGCCTTTGCGCAAAGTTTGATCAATTTCTGAGCTAAAAATTTTGAACCAAAAATTTTATTCTAAGTACTATGGGATGAGGAGGGAGCACGATTGTCAAGCTCAATTTTATGACCGTCTCCGATTTTGATGAAATTTGCAGAATATTCTTGGCTCCTTTATCAAAAGCCTTTGCGCAAAATTTTATCAAATTCTGAGATAAAAATTTTGACACGAAAATTTCATTCTAAGTACTATGGGATAAGAAGGGAGCTCGAGTGTCAAGCTCGATTTTATGACCGTCTCCGATTTTGATTAAACTTGCAGAATATTCTTGGCTCCTTAATCAAAAGCCTTTGCACAAAGTTAGATCAAATTCTGAGATAAAAATTTTGACACGAAAAATTTTATTCTAAGTACTGTGGGATGAGGAGGGAGCACGAATGTCAAGCTCAATTTTATGACCGTATCCGATTTTGATGAAACTTGCAGAATATTCTTGGCTCCTTTATCAAAAGCCTTTGCGCAAAATTTTATCAAATTCTGAGATAAGAATTTTGACACGAAAATTTCATTCTAAGTACTATGGTGTAGTGGCCTCAGCGAAGACGTTGCTTTACTGTACTTTTCTATGTGCACAAATGCGACAGCTCACTGTTCTCACTGTACAGTCGTGAGAAAGTGCTGACGAAGGTGTCTCCAGCATATCCGCTACTTGAGCTGCATACTTTGTTGCTTTGAATTCTTTTCTTATCGCGTGGCTCGGGGGTTACCCGACACCTCTACTTTGTTGCTTGACTTTAACGCATTTGATCGACGCTGGGACCACTGCTACTTTTGTTCTTAGTTCATAAGATATAAATATAAACAAAATGTGAATAAAGGGCTCAGTCCATTCTGAGACATCGAAAAAGCTACAACGCCTTATTTCTTCGAATGGATTCACTTCATGGCGATCGTGACAGGACCGCACCTTCAGCACCATTTGTTTCGCTTAGCGGGAGCTAAGCCGCACCTTCAGCACCATTTGTTTCGCTTAGCGGGAGCTAAGCCGCAATTTCAGCACCATTTGTTTCGTTTAGCGGGAGCTAAGCCGCAATTTCATCACTATTTGTTTCGCTTAGCGGGAGCTAAGCCCGAATTTCATCAATATTTCTTTCGCTTAGCGGGAGCTAAGCCGTGGTTTCATCACCGTTTCTTTCGCTTAGCGGGAGCTAAGCCCGAGTTTCATCAATATTTCTTTCGCTTAGCGGGAGCTAAGCCGTGTTTTCATCACCGTTTGTTCGCTTAGCGGGAGCTGGGCACAAATGAACGAAACACCTTTGAACGAAGAAGCGGAAAAAAGGATCTCAACACTCAAAAGAAACTCTGGAAGGAACTGCTGGACGTGGAATCCGAGCTTACTAAGAGGGGGAAGCATAAAAGCCGATATGATGCTGAATAAGCATCTGAAAATTTTTTTTAAAGCGACCATTGCGACTTCGCAGTTCGCACAATTTGTGATTGTTAAAAACTCAATTTAATTTCGTACTATTTGTGATTGTTGAAAACTCAATTTAATTTCGCACAATTTGTGATTGTTAAAAACTCAATTTAATTTTGCACGATTTGTGATTGTTAAAAGCTCAATTTAATTTCGCACAATTTGTGATTGTTAAAAACTCAATTTAATTTCGCACAATTTGTGATTGTTGAAAGCTCAATTTAGTTTCGCACAATTTGTGATTGTTAAAAACTCAATTTAATTTCGCACAATTTGTGATTGTTAAAAACTCAATTTAATTTCGCACAATTTGTGATTGTTAAAAGCTCAATTTAGTTTCGCACAATTTGTGATTGTTAAAAACTCAACTTAGTTTCACACAATTTGTGATTGTTAAAAGCTCAACTTGGTTTTTGAATGAAAAAAAAAAATTTTATAAAAAAAAAAACATATAAAGGATAAACTTTTGCATGAACTGAGCTATATTAAATTTTTCAAAAATGTTGGATAAGAAAACGGAAAATCAAGCCGATATCGTTAATGAAATTAAAATCCAACCAACCTCAGTCGAAAACATAGATTTTCAAATCTGTATGTATATTTGCACAATTATTTTGATTTTAAGATTCTTTTACTCACTTTACAAACTTTTCCATAAAAACATTAAGAAGAAATACACGGTTTCAAACTCAGTCTAAGTAAATTTAACTAATGCCAATCGAATGGAAGGAATTTTTAGCCCAATTAAAGTTAGTAAAGGAAATTTTTGATAGAGCATATAAATGTATCAATAAAACTAATCTCCCAACTAGATCAACACAAATTAAACATATTCAAACGCTAGTAGAACAGCATAATGCAGCGTGCGCACTCGTATATACAGTTAAGGTTTTTAAACCTGAACATTTAAAAATAGTTGAAGAAATATTGAGGAATCTGAAGACTAAGTTAGAAGTATTGAGCACCAGATTAAATTTGAACATTTCGGTTCCCACAGGCGTAACTGACTTTATTGAACCACCATCAGAATCCCTTTTCAAGACAGACTCAACCATTTCCGACTCGGAAACTGAAACAGAAAACGAAACAACAACACTTTTTGAACAACTCCCATTTAATCAACAAACACAAAACATAATGCCACAAACAGTTACCGAATTTCTCGGCAATGCCGCACGACTCCTCCCGGACTTCGATGGAAAATCGTAAAACTTACAAAGTTTTGTAGACGCACTACAATTGGTGCAAATGATAATGGAAACATATGAAAGCGTAGCAGTAACCTTGGTTAAAACAAAACTCAAGGGTTCTGCAAGAAACCTCATATCCAACGAAACTACAATAACAGAAATTATCATTAAGTTAAAAACATCTGTAAAACACGAATCGGTCGAAGTAATAACGTCCAAATTACTAAATATCAAACAACAAGGCAAAACAGCAAATACATACACAAAAGAAATTGAGGAGCTTGCTAAAGCCCTCGAAAATGCTAACATTTACGATGGCTTAGATAGCAACGCAGCTAATAAATATTCCACACAGACAGCCGTAAAGGCAATGACAAAAAACTGCAGCCATGAGAGGGTTAAACTTATCATGGAAGCAGGCACCTTCACAACAATGAATGAAGCCGTTTCAAAATTTACAAATAGTTGCACAGAAGCAACCGGCTCCCAAAACTCCATCTTGACATATCAGTACAAAAGAGGAAATAGCTATAGGAGAGGACAGGGATACAGAAATAATCGTGGCTATTTCCGTGGAAACAGTAACTATGGTAGCTATAGAGGTCGTGGAGGTAATCAAACTAACTACCGCCAGTATAGGAATAACTACAATAACAGAGGAAATGGCAGAGGAAATAACCGCAGTAACGATTTTAATAATTCACCTCCCAATAGGAACATTCGTTTGACTGCTGAAACCCCATCGGAAAACCCAACACAGCCCCTAAGCAATTAAATAGACACTCCAAAATACATACACTGAATTTGAGTCAAAGTATCTTTATTAAAGTCCGTTTTCCGAACACTGAACAACAATTGACAATTTTGGTTGACACGGGTGCAGAAATCTCTGTACTAAAAACAAATCGTTTTATCGACGGTGTCAGTATAGACACCGACAATTTTTCAAATATTAGTGGTATAGGCGAAGGGAACTATCAAGTCCTTGGGTACAGCAACAATCGACTTACAGATTGAAGATATAATCATTCCACACAAATATCAAATAGTTCATGGGGATTTCCCTATCCCGTATGACGGAATCTGGGGTGTAGATCTCTTGAAAATTACAATTGCATAATAGAATTCATGCAAAACAAAGATTGGTTAATCTTACGACCGACAAATTACCAAAATGTAGGTATACAAATTTACACAAATTTCTCAGGAAATCAATTAATCTTGCCCGCCAGATCTGAGGTCATTCGAAAAGTTGAAATATCCACACAATTCAAGGAAGTGTTGATACCCAATCAAGAATTGCAGGCAGGAATTATAGTAGCTAACACAATTACAAAATCCGATAGCCCGTTCGTCCGAATATTAAACACAACCAATAAATGCGTCACGTTAACCGATCCAAAACTAAATTTTGAAAATTTAGAAAAATATGAAATCATTGAAACATCAAACAAAAATTCAAAAAGAAATGAAATAGTGTTGGAAACACTCTCTAAAAATTTTCCAATTCTATATAAGCAAAGCTTAACAAAACTCTGTTCAGAATTTAGTGATGTTTTTGGATTGGACGATGAGACAATTTCTTCAAATAATTTCTACAAACAGAAACTTAAAACAATTGACTCGGAGCCAGTGTACATAAAAAATTATCGTATTCCACACACACACAAGCAAGAGGTAGAAAAACAAGTCAAAAAGTTAGTACAAGATGAGATAATTGAACCATCCATTTCGGCTTATAACAGCCCAATTCTATTGGTACCGAAAAAATCGCTACCAGGTTCAAATGAAAAGAGATGGCGTTTAGTGGTTGATTACCGCCAGATAAATAAAAAATTAATTGGAGACAAATTTCCATTACCAAGGATAGACGACATCCTGGACCAATTAGGCAGAGCCAAGTTTTTTTCATGTTTAGATCTTAAAGATGGTTTTCATCAAATAGAGCTAGATAAAAATTCAAGAGACATAACGTCTTTCTCAACTACCGGTGGCTCTTATAGATTCAAAAGACTTCCGTATGGGCTGAAAATTGCCCCGAATTCGTTCCAGCGAATGATGACTTTCGCTTTCGCAGGCCTAAAACCTGCACAGGCTTTCCTCTACATGGACGATTTGGTCGTCCTTGGTTGTTCCGAAAGACACATGATCAAAAATTTAAAGGACGTCTTCCAACTTTGCAGAACACACAATCTGAAACTAAATCCACATAAATGTACATTTTTCATGAAAGAGGTCACCTACCTCGGCCATAAATGTACAGACAAAGGCATACTTCCTGACGATAGCAAATTCAAAATTATTCAAGACTATCCTAAATCTCAAAATGCCGACGAAGTCAGAAGATTCGTAGCTTTCTGTAATTATTACCGAAAATTCATAAAAAATTTTGCAGATTACTCACGTCACTTAACAAAACTCTGCAAAAAGAAAGCAATTTTCACATGGAATAAGGATTGTGAGGAAGCATTTGCTTATCTGAAGAATTCACTACTTTCCCCAAATTTGCTGCAATATCCTGATTTTGAGAAGCAATTTTGTGTAACAACTGACGCTAGTAAGCATGCTTGCGGAGCAATGCTCAGTCAAGAGCACGATGGCAAACAACTTCCAATAGCCTTTGCATCACGAGCCTTCACTAAGGGTGAAAGCAACAAGTCAACCATTGAGCAAGAACTAGCGGCCATACATTGGGCAATTGTCCACTTTAGGCCTTACCTTTACGGTACAAAGTTCCTGGTCAAATCAGATCACCGCCCACTTTCATATCTTTTCTCTATGAAGAACCCGTCATCTAAGTTAACACGTATGAGACTTGACCTCGAGGAATATGATTTCACGGTCGAATACCTTAGGGGCAAAGAAAACTATGTCGCAGACGCATTGTCGCGCATCAAACACCCTGAAATGTCAAATATAGAAAAACTTTCAATTGAAGATCTTAAAGTATTGCACAACACCAATACAAAACTTTTTGTTATGACAAGATCTAAAATGAAAAAACAAATTACACAACAAAATGAAATTATCCCTAAAAATATAAATGAAAATAAAAAGCCCAAAGTATATGACGCACTACATTTTAGTAACGTCAAAAAGTGTATAAAAATAAAGCTCACATCAACCGATTGCTCATTAAAGCACGGGAAAAAGACTTTATCACACTTTATGGTCGACGACTTGCTTTCTAATGGAAAATTTGACTTAGGACAACTCTTTCCAAGGCTGGAACAAGCAGCCGGTAAGCTAGGAATCACCAAATTTAAAATGTCACCCAAAGAAGATATATTGAACACTAGTGAATTTAAAGAAATGGGCAATAAGTACTTAAAAAAATATGGAAATAGCGCTATTACCAAAGGTGACAATAATTGATTATAAAAATAGGGATGAAATTAGCAAAATCATGACAAAGTTCCATGACAACCCAATCACTGGTGGCCACAGTGGTGTCAGGAGAACCATAGCAAAAATAAAAAGATACTACCATTGGCGACACATGACTAAAGATATAAAACAATATATCACGTCATGCAGAAAATGCCAAACGTCAAAAACGACAAAACGAATAAAACCACCTACCACAATAACACCAACACCAGCCAGCGCATTTGATATTGTAATCATTGACACAATTGGTCCACTCCAAAGATCGCAAAGAGGCAACGAATACGCCGTCACAGTCGTGTGCGATCTCACTAAATATTTGATAGCAATTCCAGTTCCATCAAAGGATGCAAGAACAGTGGCAAAAGCTATTGTTGATAACACCATTCTGGTGTACGGTCCAATGAAGAGAATTGTTTCAGATAGGGGCACGGAATATAAAAATCAGTTGCTGAACGAAATTAGTGAACTGTTGAGGATTGAGAAAATAACCTCAACTGCATATCATCACCAGACGTTAGGGACAGTGGAACGAAATCATAGGACCCTTAACGAATACTTGCGTTCATACATTTCAATTGAAAAAGACGACTGGGACGAATGGTTGCAGTTCTTCACCTACTGCTACAACACCACCCCGTCGACAACTCATGATTTCTGCCCTTTTGAACTCGTGTTTGGAAAGACTCCCAATAAATTAGAGTTCACTGATGAGGTGACACCATTGTACAATGTCGAAGATTATGCAAAGGAGTTGAAATATAAACTGCAGATAGCGCACAATAGAGCGAGATTATTGTTGGAAAGAAAGAAAAATAAATCTAAGAATTTTGTAGACAGAAATTTGTCTGATGTACATATAGCAATAGGAGATAAAGTAATAATAACAAATGAGACCGGTCATAAATTAGATAGTAGGTACATAGGTCCTTATATAGTAATAGAAATAGGAAATAATAACAATTTCATATTAGAAGATAGTATGGGAAAACGTAAAACGATTCATAAAACTAAGCTTAAAATCTTTAAGACATAAGAGTATAATACGCAATATTTTAATTTTTGTAAAATAGACATAAACCACAATAATTAAAATTAAAAATATTAAAATAAGATAATAAAAACTTATAAAATAAATATACACTTTAAGAATTCCTTAAATAAGTTCTATACCATGATTAAGTAAATAGTGCATGATCGCCATATGATGTGATCATGCTTTTAAAGCGGAAGGTGTAGTGGCCTCAGCGAAGACGTTGCTTTACTTTACTTTTCTATGTGCACAAATGCGACAGCTCACTGTTCTCACTGTACAGTCGTGAGAAAGTGCTGACGAAGGTGTCTCCAGCATATCCGCTACTTGAGCTGCATACTTTGTTGCTTTGAATTCTTTTCTTATCGCGTGGCTCGGGGGTTACCCGACACCTCTACTTTGTTGCTTGACTTTATCGCATTTGATCGACGCTGGGACCACTGCTACTTTTGTTCTTAGTTCATAAGATATAAATATAAACAAAATGTGAATAAAGGGCTCAGTCCATTCTGAGACATCGAAAAAGCTACAACGCCTTATTTCTTCGAATGGATTCACTTCAATGGCATGAGGAGGAGCACGAGTGTCAAGCTCGATTTATGACCGTCTCCGATTTTGATGAACCTTGAGAATATTCTTGGCTCCTTATCAAAAGCCTTTGCACAAAGTTTCACAAATTCTAGATGAAAATTTTGAACCAAAAATTTCATTCTAAGTACTATGGCATGAGGAGGGAGCACGAGTGTCAAGCTCGATTTTATGACCGTCTCCGATTTTGATGAACCTTGCAGAATATTCTTGGCTCCTTAATCAAAAGCCTTTGCACAAAGTTTGATCAAATTCTGAGATATAAATTTTGACACGAAAATTTCATTCTAAGTACAATGGGATGAGGAGGGAGCACGAGTGTCAAGCTCGATTTGATGACCGTCTCCGAATTTGATGAAACCTGCAGAATATTCTTGACTCCTTAATCAAAAGCTTTTGCGAAAAAATGATTAAAATCTGAGATAAAATTTTGGACACGAAAATTTAATTCTATGTACTATGGGATGAGGAGGGAGCACGAGTGTCAAGCTCGATTTTATGACCGTCTCCGATTTTGATGAAACTTGCAGAATATTCTTGACTCCTTTATCAAAAGCCTTTGCGCAAAGTTTGATCAAATTCTGAGATAAAAATTTTGAACCAAAAATTTCATTCTAATACCTACTTTGGGATGAGGAGGGAGCACGAGTGTCAAGCTCGATTTTATGACCGTATCCGAATTGATGAAACTTGCAGAATATTCTTGGCTCCTTTATCAAAAGCCTTTGCGCAAAGTTTGATCAATTTCTGAGTAAAAATTTTGAACCAAAAATTTATTCTAAGTACTATGGGATGAGGAGGGAGCACGATTGTCAAGCTCAATTTTATGACCGTCTCCGATTTTGATGAAATTTGCAGAATATTCTTGGCTCCTTTATCAAAAGCCTTTGCGCAAAATTTTATCAAATTCTGAGATAAAAATTTTGACACGAAAATTTCATTCTAAGTACTATGGGATAAGAAGGGAGCTCGAGTGTCAAGCTCGATTTTATGACCGTCTCCGATTTTGATGAAACTTGCAGAATATTCTTGGCTCCTTAATCAAAAGCCTTTGCACAAAGTTTGATCAAATTCTGAGATAAAAATTTTGACACGAAAAATTTATTCTAAGTACTTGGGATGAGGAGGGAGCACGATGTCAAGCTCATTTTATGACCGTATCCGATTTTGATGAAACTTGC